>VZTG01010075.1:279974-463127 GCA_013397845.1 Melanocharis versteri | reverse complement strand
ACCTTTTTCTTTAGCCCCCACTGTACTCCTAATCAAGTTTCACTGCCTCGCCTAAGGTTAGGGTTACGCCTAGGGTTAGGGTTCAGAAAACCACAAAGCCCAGAGCTCCAGGCACACTTCAGCTTTAATTGGCACGCCAAGTCGAGCAAGGTTTTGCCGCAGGATAATTTTCCTTTCCGCGTTTCAACAGCTCTACCCCCTTGCTGCTTTATCTGCTTTGCGTCGCCTTTGGTTTACACCTCGTGTTAGAGTTCAGATAACCACAAAGCCCAGAGCTCCAGGCACACTGCAGCTGCAAAAGGCATGCCAAGGGAAATACAGAACTGCCACAACATGGCCTCCTTTCCACCTTTTTCTTTAGCTCCCACTGCACCCCTAGTCAGTTTCACTCCTCTGCCTAGGGTTCGGGTTGCGCCTAGGGTTAGGGTTCAGAAAACCACAAAGCCCAGAGCTCCAGGCACACTTCAGCTTTAATTGGCACGCCAAGTCGAGCAAGGTTTTGCCGCAGGATAATTTTCCTTTCCGCTTTTCAACAGCTCTACCCCCTTGCTGCTTTATCTGCTTTGCGTCGCCTTTGGTTTACACTTCGTGTTAGAGTTCAGATAACCACAAAGCCCAGAGTTCCTGGGGCTGTGCAACTGCAATAGTTATGCCAAGGGAAATACCGAACTTGGCTCTCTCCATGCCTTTTTGCTTGGCTTCAGGAATCTGGTGACAACCTCTGTCTCAGGAGACATCTGTTATTAATGCTCTGCTTTGGTTCAGGGTTATTCTTAGGTTTAGGCTTGGAAGAATCATAAATCCTAGAGTTCCAGGGACCCTGCCACCAGAAATGTTATGCCAAGTTTAAGACAGCACTTTTATCACATTTCTTTCTACTTACATTTATCTTTTTCACCAGCTACATAATGTTTTCTTGGTGTGGTTTTCTATTCTCTGATCTTCTGCTCTCTGCCCAGAAATGGTTTCTGTCGCTTTAATCTTCGTCCATGGAAGTGGGGAACCTTGGGGCTCTTTTTTGGGGTTTTTCAAAACCTCCCTCTCAGTCTTCTGTGGTGCCCTGCGGACAGCGTTACTTTGTTGCTTATCTAGCTTGGTTTTTTTTTAGCTTAGGCAAGAATAATTTTTTTTCCTTTCCCTGACCTTGGAGACTGCGACAGCAATCCTTTGGCGGCTTTTTTTCTTTTTTCATGAACTGTTCAGTTTGGTTTTAGTCCAAGATCAGAGAATGGAGGGGAGATGAAGCGGTCAGGGGACCGGCGAGAAGCCGAGGGGCCACTCAGTCTCTGTCCCAGACCTCAGAAAATCTGACGCAGCTAAAGAAAGGACACCAAATCCACCAGCATCTTCTGCTCTGTAGAGGAGACCAACATGAGAGATTCACCAGGTGCCCATCTGTTTTTTTTTTTCCTGACATGCTGCGTGAACCTTTTGGAGGTTTTTTTCCCCTGAGACAAAAGCGGGCGCCATTTTATTTTTCCCTGCCACATGATTGGCCATTGTTTTTCTCTTTCCCTGGCTTTTTTTTGTTTTGGTTTGGGGGTTTTTTTGGCTTTTTTTTTGCCTTTTTTGCTTTTTTTTTGCTTTTTCTTTTGCTTTTTTTTTCCCTCCAGTGTGTGGGGGGGAGGGGGGTGTTGTGTAAGGCTTTGACAATTCAATACCTAGCATTTATTAATTTTTTCCCGTGCTGTTTGTGAATAAATGGCTGGGTTTTTTTCACTTTCATTCACTAATATTCATTTCTTATTGGCAGGAAGGGATTGCTGAAATCCTTTTCTTTAGAGGAAACACTCATTCTAGAGTGGTTTTCTCCTAAACTTTTCTCTAAACTAAGACAGTAATGAAATCACTGTTGGCTTCAGTGGCACAAGATCGAAGCCAAGACTGTCTCTACTATATCCAAAATATCCTAAATCCTACAGTGGAATAATCATCTAAAAGCATAATTTTTTTATGTGAATGGCTTGGTGAACAATTTATTTTCAAAGGTGAATTGCGAGGAATTTAAGGTTTTCATCATGCCCAGTAGTCATAATTCATATGGGCCAAGTGACACTTTCTTTTGAAAAGCAAATGCTGCATATTGTGAAAGAGTAAAGAAGGTGTTTACAATTCTAGACAGTCTTGTCAGTAAGATATGAACATATTTGCTATTAATTGCCAAAATAACACTGGTGTACACTAAGCAGAGTAGTAAAGATAATTGAAGGCAGATTTATTAGCAATTCATCATAAATTATTTTAAAATATTTATGCTTTTTAGTGTTGTTTTCTGTTATTACAACAAAGAGTTTAATGAAAACCGTAGCAAAACAATCTGGTTTTCCCATTTACCCACTTCCTCACAGAAGAAACACCAATTAGAATGGTGAAATTTCCAAAGATCTTTATACACTCTGTGCTGTGCTCGAGAAAGTTAGTATTAAGGTGTGTCTATGGCCTTGCTAAAGATTAATTTACCTCTACCATGAGATACCATTTCGAGGTTTTCTCACAAAATATCCTGTTCTCAAAGAACAATCAAACAAAAACATACAAAAGCAAAGAAAAAGTACAAATTAGGAGTGGACTAGGAGTGAAATGGATGCAATATTTTAATTTGAAAGCAATTTTTGGTCAAGAAGTACCTAGTAAAACATGGAAAGAAACCAGATTTTTGTTTGTTTGTTTGTTTGTTTGTTTGTTTGTTTTGGTGGTTTTTTTTTAATTTTCAGTTCAGACAAAGCTTCCTGGAGAAGTATTGGTTTTACTGCCCAAAAAACCCAAACTTTCAGAGTTGGAGAAAAGGAATAGCTTTACAGCATACAGTTGGAGAAAAGGCAGA
The DNA here is from genome assembly GCA_013397845.1 of Melanocharis versteri. Taxonomy (NCBI): domain Eukaryota; kingdom Metazoa; phylum Chordata; class Aves; order Passeriformes; family Melanocharitidae; genus Melanocharis; species Melanocharis versteri. Next base: position 460,303 of record VZTG01010075.1, on the reverse strand, counting down.
AGCCTTACAGTTGAGTTGGTCTGAGCTTAGCTTGATTATCTTAAATAATTAGACAGCTTGAGAGAAAGAGCTAATTGGTACTTGGGGAGAAGAGGGAGGAAAGAGTGGAAGAGGAGGATTCTATTAACCCTAGCATGACACAGAAACTATTGCTTATGAGACACCTTAAAATTAGCCTTAGATATAATGTGGTAAAATTTTTCATGTGCTAACAAGTTACAATTTCTATTGAGTTCATTATGTGTAACATCCATTAGAAATTAAAAATAATTATTATGAAAAATAAAACTATTAAGCTTTTTTCATGACCCATATTTTGAAGACCATAGGGAAGTCTGTTTTATTGCAGCTATACCTGTTTGTCTAGTACGAGATCTTTCTGACAAGTCTTGCTTTACTCACATCCTTAAACTCTCAATCACAACTACATCAGCAGCATAATATAAACAAGAAAAAAAAAATCAAATTTCATTTAATTTATTAGTGAGTAATTTAATAACACGTAAGGCTAACTTTAGTATGGGATCTCCTAAAACAGACTGAAGGCTCGGGACTTTTTGATAGGGTTCTGGGAGTGCATGCACTTCCACGAAGCATCTTCCAGTTGTGATAGGTTTCATCCTTTATCTGATTAGCTCCTGCAATTTTGTTTCAAAAATCTGTGTGCAAAGCTTGTCTCATATCTAAGAGGAAATACCTCCAAATTTCCTCTTTAAAACAAATATCAATTGTGATAGGCAGGCCCACAAAGAAATATTTAAGCATATTGGGAATACCATTTCCAAACGTGAATGAATTTTTAGGAAAGACTCCAAACATGGCTGAATGCTAGAATTGCACAGTAAAATTTATCTGTCCTTTTCCTTTATTGTACCCCACCTTTAAAAAGTTGGCAGCAGTGACACTCGTTACCATGGACCTCCTATTACACCTTTGAAAGTTAAAATGGCTGTGCCAATATTGATTCATGAGGAAGGAACCAAATAATGAAAGCAAAACATTATGCAGAAGCCCTAGAGCCCTCAGACACAGTAATAGCTCTGTAAACGCAGGGAATTTTTTTTTTTTTGCATTGGTTGTATTTAATCACCAATGGTCACATTTAAATGGTTTTAAGTTCAGATAACTGGATGAGATACAAAATCTGTATTTATGTGAGGTCTTCATTGGTTCTGCTTAGAAGCAAATAATGCTCAGACTACACTTGTGGCAGACACGCTTGTAGTCAATCGGATGAACAAAACCATCAGAGGGTGTACAGAATAAATTAGCAAACTACTGAGAAAAACATGAACAATGTCTCCAGGAACTCCATTCCAAGTCTTAAGAACAGGGTCTAAGAATGGCAAATACAGAACAAGTTACTTTTTGGTATTATTTTTGCAATTATTAGTATTGTTACTTTATTAAAAAATGTGTCTTACATTATAGAAATCTGGCAAGTCATGAGGGAAATAAATATTGTATCTTTATTTTCTCAATTAAGTTATCCTTATAATAGACTGGGGGAACACATCTGTCAATGTCACAGTTTGCATATGGTCTCTGAATTGTACAGTTTTTCCATACAGTACTATAATTCTTTTTCCATTTTAAGCTTTTTAGTCACTGTCAGTGATTCATTGAAACTTGATCATATTTTAATTTAGAAAAAAAGACTATGAACTTGTCTGAATTCCAAATAACCCATACTGCTGCTTCATGTGCTTACAACAGTGCTTACATTTTCTGTGGGTTAATCCAGCAAATTTCATGAGCACTCATATAATTAATCCAACAGGGCACATTAATTTAGTAACTGAATATCAACTGAATATTCAGCCAGAAAGGCTGAATTCTAAATAGATCCACTTACAGTGTGGTTAGGGTGGGTTCTGGTCTCCTATTTGTAAAACATGGAAGGAAAACACATGCAAGTAGAGTCTCAATAGTAAATGTGTGATTCCACTATAGTGCATAAACGGAGATCCACCAGGTCATTTTTCAAATAGCAGTATTTTTTTAAATTGTCATCTCTTTGGAAAATGATCTGTTGGATATCACCTACATGGAAAGATGAGAAAAACAAAAATACATTCTATTTGGAGACAGGAGAGCAAGCACAACAAAGAAGGCAAAGAGGTATACCACAAATGCACAGTAATTGTAAATTTAACCTCTGCACATTTTTTACCACTTCTCCTTTAAGACTGTTGTTATGATCTTTTCTATTTCTCCCAAACCCCAAGAACAGGCCTTTATTCACATGTGCTCACATGTGCTGTATCAGTTGAGGAAGAATGATTATGAGTGTAAATAAAACCAATCAGTTTGAAATAGGTACAAGAGCAAGTGCACAAGCAAAATCACTGCAGAGACCACTGGTCTTTTGGACACAGATTTGTATCTTGCAAATCCAGCTATAAAATGCTGCATAAAAGCTCATTCCTCTTTCAGATATTCCAGAAATTCCCATGACACTCACAGGATGAATTTAGGTATGGAAATAAGTTTCTTCTACCTAACTGGATTCTAAAATAGTCGCTTTGTAAAGTAAAAGCTAGGACTATTTCAGAAAAGTGTGTCTGAAAGAAAAAGCTATTTCTAAACATAAATCCTGCAAGGAATATTCTGTTGACAGTGGTTATTTTACCACTCAATTCTAAAATTATTCAAAGCAGTTCTATGCAATACCTTCAGAAAACCTGAAAAAAGAAAGAAACAAACAAGGTTAAAAGGCTTATTGAGGGTATGATGTAAGATGACAGTATTTTACAGTATTCCTTTAGTAAAGTCACTCCATGTATTTGTTTTCTTTAAGCTGTAGCAGAACTTTCAAGCCATTCTCTGCCATAAGCAGCCATCTGTCACATCACTGTCTTTCATATTCTCTTTCATTTCTGTGTAATAGCATGCATTGGCTGAACATATGGCCTAGAAGGTGGACAAATGTCCCTCCTGGCTAATATGAACTATTAAGGGGTGTTTGCTGGTGTAAATCATTGCACCTCTCATCTTTCCTTCAAGCAATCAGCTGTTAGCTCAGCAAACCATCACAGGAGGCTCCAATTCTATGGTATCTCCCTCATTACTCTCTGTAAGCCAGACTGGCCAAGGCAGTAGTGAATCTGATATGTCTTAATCTTCTCCCAGAGAAGGACAGAGGTCATTCTGCTTTTCATCTATCTAAGTACAACTATTAAAAATTACAGCCCTACTGAACTGGATGAATCCAGAAGCAAGGTGTGGAAAAAGTCATTAAAGGTTTTCAGTATTTTACCATGTGCCTCAAGAGTTCTGCAATAGTCTTAATTAAGGAGAATATTGAGGAGAGATGGCTAAGTAGCAGTGGGATAGCTGGACATTCTAAACTTCAATACCAAAAGCAAGTAGAGGAAATGCAACCTGCTGACATATTTTTATTTAACACAGATGATGCTGGGTTAGATGAAAGAATAGGGTTTAAAACCCACACAGAACTGGTGGTAACTTTGATAAGCTGAAGAAGGAATAGTAGGGAAGAAAGAAAACTATTCCTTACAGAGAGGGGGGAATTCCATCTTTCACCACAATATTTTCTTAGAAGAGTGTGTCCTTTTCTGAATTCTACTGTTGCAGAATAATGCAGACCACTGTTAGTGAAAAAAGTATTTGTTCAGCTTTTCTTGTCCAAAGTAACCACACTCTTTTTGACTCATTCCTATGAGATTATGATTGCCTTTTGTGTATTTGTGAAAATTCAGCACATGCAAAAAGTGATTCAAAAAGGAAGCAGAAAACACCGTGTTTGAAAGAGGCCAACTTTATTGGTTCTTTTCCAGGATTGCTTGAACTGCACCACTTCCTATCAGCATTATCATGGAGATTCATACTAGCAAAAAACGGGCTTAGGGATCTTCAAGTCAGATCTCTTGGAGAAGAGTGTTGCAGTTCTCTTACGTTGGGGTTTGGTCACAAACACAAACATGTCATAGCATACTCCTAAAAAACCTATGTGAGAACAACATAATTAAATTAACTTGATAGGATCACGAGGCACATGAGTAGTTTATTCTTACACTTCAGAAATTGGCTTTATATATTCACCAATAGAGGAAACATCACTTCCTTCAAGTTTTTATATTACTACAATATATCTGGTGCTGGGTACTTTCCTGGTCTGCTGTTATTAGGGTTTGTTACATCACTTGTCCGAGTATTTTAAATAGCAGGTAACAAAAGCTATAATTCAATAATTATCTAATCAAAGACAACTCAGCAACTACAGTCTTAGTCTCTGTCAGTTATGGGCGGTATTTTTCTTCACATAAAATATACAGAGCCAGGCTTGCCTATTAATACTCTAGTCTTCAGCATGCTTATGTGATTTCAGTAGTGATCATTCTTGCTGAGAGTTTGAGGCTCTAAAGTGCAGCAAAGAAATGACTGAGAACCTTGTTACATCTCAGACAAACTAACAAGGCAGCCCCAAAATATGACTACAAACTTTGAAGGTCTACAGATGGTTGCGGATACAGATGGTTATTGTCTAAGTGAATTGATCCAGATTCTTCCCTGCGTTCCAGTTTGGTGGGTTGCTAAGAGTCTTTCAAGACACTAATGTTTTTTGCCTTATCTTCTCCAATGCTTTAACCTTCAAGACAATTTAAACAAGTCGGAGTTTTGTTCTCAGGTGTGTCAGGAGCAAGTAACTGTCCCTGCCCACACCTGAACACAGGGAACATGACTTCCCACATCTAAATCATTTTACCAAAATCACGGGCCAGTTTATAATGTTAATTAACCTTTTTTGACCAGCTTGCTCACAGCAAGACAATTAGAAGCACAAGTCAGTGGTTGATTCATTTTGATTTATTTGATACGTTCTGCTGCTTTTACAGAGAATTTGCCAAGTCCCTAGATAAAGGAGTCAGCTTCCAGAGAAAAATAAACCTGACATTCCAAGGTTTTCACTCAGTGCAGTCACCTTCCTTTTTGGGCTTTTTTTTAAGGCCATGTCATAGTCTTAAAACAGGATGCGTCCTTCAACCTCTCTCTTAAAGATTTTTTAAATCTTTGGGGGGGCGGGAGGAGGGTGTTTAAACTACTCCTATTTTGCCTGCCCAAAGTGGAAAAAGCAGAATTTTCCCTCTACAGCTGTCTTTATTCACCTTTGTATTCAGCCATGACATATACCTACCTACATTTTGATGTGGAACCTTACACTGTCTTCTAGAAAATCAGTCTTCTACAATTTTGACATGCTTAAACCCATACATACACCCTTCTCCATGCCATGTCCCCACTTTTAAGTGTATTTAAGCCATGAATAATGGCAAGAAACTGAAAGATTTAGGCAAAATGGCAGTATTTTTTTAAAGTGTCAGTTTCCTGTTTGTCAGAGGTCAAAAAATATTCCTTACACCCCTACACCTATGATGTATTCCTTACACCTACAATGACCTCTGAGCCTGACAGAGTTACTTCCTAGACTCTGAATGAAATGTATCTAAGGTAATTGCATGGCAGTAGTAAGAAAACAAATTCTGCTTTCCTACTGCTGTCTTCCAATTTTCCTGCTGGTCTTATTTTCCTTACATTGATCTCCCACAAAGTGGCAGATCTAGTTTAAATTGTTCCTGTTAATATTTATGACAAAAAGAAAACTGTTCTCCTAAGTAATTGGCTGGTTTGCTTTGCCTGTAGGAGAAGGACCAGCAAATGGACAGAGTGCATTTTTTCAGATACCCATATTTGTGAATGGGTCTTCTTTCTCTGCGCGATGCTGTGATATAAAATTAGTAGAAAAATGATCAGTTCCTTACAGGTGACCAGTTTCTCTGGATGCATGGTTGAGAGTAGATGTACAATGAATATACGGTGCTGGGGAGAAGTATTGAGATTTATCTCTTTTTTTTCTATTTCCAGAGTTCTGCAGGATCAGGAAGCTAATTTCCCTCTCACCAGCAACTTCTTTTCTTAGAAAAGATGAGTAAAGGAGAACTGCCATAGGTACAATTAAGGTGTTTGGGTTTTTTTTAAAGGAAGCACCCTTGTTCCGTCTAAATTCTGCAAACCTGTCAAAGTGCCTGCCTCACTTAGAAATCAGTGGAAATTAGGTACTTGAATCACTGGAGATAATGCCTGCCTGGCACTAATTGAAGTCATTTTAAACCTTTCCAGACTGAGTATTAAAGCTTCAAAATGTGGCATTCTCACTATTTTTCTATTAGAATCATAGACTTGTAGTGTAATTCAGGAATGAAAGGACCTGAGTAGGTTTCCAGTTTAACCTTCCACTCAAAGCAGGCCCAGACATGGGATCAGACCAGGTTGTTTAGGGATTTACCTAGTCTGGTCTTGAAAATCACCAAGGAAAGAGGTTACGTAACATCGCTGGGCAACTTGCTACACTGCTGGGCTATCCTCGTGGGGAAAAACTTCTCCTTATAAACGATTTAAACCTATCTTTCAACTTACAGTTTTACCTCTCATCCTCCCACCAGGAAGCTCTGTGGAGAGCCTGTGGCCTCAACAGCCTCCATGTAAGCACTAGGGTCTGCTCTTTTGTTCCCCTGAAGCCATCTCTTCTCCAGGCTGAGCTATCCCAGCTTTCTCAGCCTTTCCTCACCGGATGAGTGCTCAGGCCCCAAACATTTTGGCAGCCTCAGCTAACTCATCCTAATATGTTGAGATCTTTCTTGTACTGAAGGCCTAAAATTGGTTGCTGTGTTATAGAATCATAGAACATGCTGAGTTGGAAGGGACTCATCAGGATCATCAAGTCCAACTCCTGGCCCTGCACAGGACACCCCAAGAGTAACACCATGTGCTTGAGAGTATTCTCCAAACACTTCTTGGACTCTGTCAGGCTTGGTGCTGTGATCACTTCCCTGGAGAGCCTGTTCCAGTGCCCAACCACCCTCTGGGTGAAAAACTTTTTCTAATATCCAACCTAAACCTCTCTTGACTCAGCTTCCTGCCATTTCCTTGAATCCTGTCACTGGTCATGAGAAAGAAGACATCAGTACCTGCACCTCCACTTCTCTTTATGAGGATGTTAAAGATGTTAAAGACCCCGATGAGGTCTCCCATCAGTCTCCTCCAGGCTGAACAGACCAAGTGCCCTCAGCCACTCCTCATATGGCTTCACCTCCAGACCCTTCACCATCCTCGTGGCTTTCTTTGGACACTCTCTAATAGCTTAATGTCATTCTTATATTGTGGTGACCAAAACTGCACACAGTATTCAAGGCATGGCCACACCAGTGCAGAGTAGAACAAGGTTTAACAAATGCTAAGAAGAGGAGGATGGTCTCTTCCCTCTATCTACTGGCCATGATTCTCTTACTGTATGCTGTGACACTGTTGGCCATTTTTGCTTCTAGGGCATACTGCTGGCTCGTGTGTCACCGTTCAAGGGCTCAACAGTTTTAAGCAGAGCTTCTCCCCAAGCAGACCCAGCCTGTACCATTGCAGAAGGTTCTTCCTTCTCAGGTGACTGCTTTCCATCTTTCCTTTAATCATATGAGGTTCTTTTGGCCCACTGCTCCACCCTGTCTGGTAGCCCCTGAATGACAGTTCTGTCATTGACAGCAATCACTTACTTGAGTTGTTTAAACTTACCTGAGTTAAAGAAGAATTTGTCTGCTGACCCACCAAGAATATCAGGTTTCTGACCACAGGCTCCTACCACAGTGCCGCCATCATTTACCTCTCCTCTGGTCTTGACCCATGAGCTTTCCCTCGGTCTGTCGTCCATCCTATACAAGAGCTCCCCACAACTGAGCTGCTATTTCATGCAGAGAGCACCTCGTCCAGCCCCCCTGCTTCTATCTTCCCTGACAATATTTCCTGAAGAGCTTGTACCTGTTCATTGCAAGTATCCAGCTGCAAGCTGTTCCAGCATGTCTCAGCCCTCCTTTGCATTTCTGTTGGCAAACAGGCACTCACCACATTTTGTCAGGTGGATCCCACTGCTCTCATTCTCAGGCTTTAGGACTTCTTGTGTTTTTAAAAACCGATACTCCATCTAAGACACAACTTTTGCACAATGTGTTGACCTACAGAATTGGCGTAACTCCCCCGCGCCCCAAACCCTTCCCTTAGATCAAGGAAGCGCCCCCAGGGCTCCCATTGCCCGTGGGCTCACCCCAGGACCCTGCAGCCCCTCCTGATGTCCTCAGAATCTCCCCTGGCCAGATTGCTGGCGTCCACATGGATGAGAACCTGGGAAATCAATTAGCAACAATGCAGAAAAGGGGAAATTAAGAAATGCGAATGTGTTTTTATGGGAATTTTTTTAAATGCTTTGTTTGAGGGTCCATTAAGTGGCTAGATTTCACTTTCAGAAAAATATCACCTGTTGGAGAAAAAGAGCTGTGGTCTTTCCATCTTCATGGTCTCTTCTCTCATATAACAAACAATAAGACAACAGGAAAAGGCTTCAAGTTATGCTAGGGGAGGTTTAGTTTGAATATTAGGAAACATTTCTTCTCTGGAAGGTTGTCGAGCATTGGAAGAGGCCTCTCAGGGAAGTTGTTTGAATACCCTAGAGGTATTTAAAACACATGTACATGTGGCACTTAGGAACATGGTTTAGTGGTAGATTTGGCAGTGCTAAGTTTCCATTGGACCCAATGATCTTAAAAGGTCTTTTCCAACTTAAGCAGTTGTATGTTTCTATGATACCTAAGAAAATTATTTAGAGTATTTAAGAGATTCTACATCTGGCCCCGGTTCTGTTTTCAAGTTCATGGGGTGTAAACTCAAAGACATTTCATCTCGGAAATGCATTTTTAATCAAGGTGAAGGTTCTCCTCAGTGAAGCCTTTTTATTTAAAATGTAGCTCTTCTGGTTTTATATGAGTGTTACTGAGAGCAAAATGTGATTCATTTCAGTCATCCCCATCTTTTTTCAGTGCCTTTTTTTTAATCTTCAGCTTTATCAAGGCCTTTCACATGTCATGCTGATGTTTACAGAATAGCCAAGGAGCATCTTTATTTTCAGTCATGGTTCTCCTTTAAAACACCTTGCCGGTATAATGCGTCTGTGTTTGATTATCTAATCTATGAGCAGATCAGTTCTCTCAGGAAAAAATGTTAACTTGCTCCCAGGAGGCCAGAATAGCTGTTATGAAGACATGTATCTGCATTCATCTCTGTTTTTGCATCTTTGTCATTCTGGTAAAATAGACTTCTTAGCAGCAGAAAATACTTTGTATTTATATCCTAGTTTCCATCCGTGGGTCTCAAAGCACTTTTCCAATATTAACAAAGATACTTGCTAATTAAGACAAATTAATCATCCAGACAAATATGACTATCAATATTTTTTGGGTAGGGAAGTCAAAGTACAGGAAGCTTAGATGACTTGCTCAAGGTCATATTGGAGACAAACAAGAAGATTAAGGGGTGAAAAAAAGTTAGGTTGTTAGAACTGTTAGATCGTTTTCAATTCCAAGCTATGAGCTAGATAGGCTAGAAAAATTATTTGTATTGTCACAAATATTTTGATATTTTAATTAAAATAAGCAAACCACTAATCAATTTATATTTAACCCATTCAGTCTTTTGGGGGAAAAAATGAAAGTACATCAAGGTACGAAATGACCTTTTTAAAAGCATTGTTCAAGCATATGTCCTTAGGACACATCCTAAAAGGAGACTAAGAAGCTAACACCAAGATTTATACCCCAGCATTATCATCACTAGCGTATGCAATCTGTGTGCTGCAAATATTTATGTACCTACTGGTAGACAGAGATGAAGCAACTCTAACATCAATATTAGTACACAAAACTAGGAGCTATACTTCAAACAGGAGTGGGAGGTTTTTAAATTAGGTATTTGGTGTTTGCTACATGGCAAGGCCTGAGGTCTCAAGGGAAACTNAAGAGAGAGAGAGAGGGAGAGAGCGAGAGAATGCTTGGCCTCCAGCTACAACTCCAGCAGAGAGGAGTTGTCCCTTTGGTCCACTGCCATGTAGGCCAGCCTTGGATAATTATTCTAGATATACCAGAACATCTCAAATAGGACTACATACTTGTATTTAGGCTATCCCAACTCCCACATCCCTGTTTATCCTTCTCACATAACAGTGACATATAGGTGCCTTTAACAATACAGACACTAATGTAAATAGCTGTTAAACCAGATGCTTCCCATTTAGCAAGAATACTTTCTTTATCAAGTACATGGTAAAAAAAACTGAAATCCACTGCTAGAAGTCTCTGCAAAATCCCAATATTCAAACTGTATTTCATGATGGTTATTAAGACAGTTTTATGATGTTCTTCTAAATCTCTGCCAATCACATCATTACCCCTTAATTCAGGCAACAAAAGTGAAATTATTTTTGTGAGCCTTGTATCTGATATACAGAAAAAACCCAAACTTGAGTCAATACGCTCTCTGTTACTATAACCACCATACTGGGGCTATAGAAGAAAAAAGCCGCCTGTTTTTCACTGTCCTTGTTCATGCAGTAGCCAGTTTGCTGATTAGAAAGCAGATCATGCTTTCTTTGGCATTTACCCAGTTGCTGTCTGGACTGAAAGGTTATAGAAGCACACATACCATGGCTCTGCAAAAATTAGAAAGGCCAGCAAGTCACATATCCTCAGTGCCTGAGGCAGAGAAAATGCTGTTCCCTTCTCAGAGCTTCTTTCCACCTTCAGTCTTCTGAGGGAGTGTCAGATGTAAGGTATCAACGTGCATTAGCAGCTTTGGAGATTGACAGTTTTATTCATTTTCTTTGTCAGACTCTTAAGTGCAATGTAGCAGACAGCATATGAGATTACTTCTCACCTACTATGCATACCAGAATTTCCACCCGGAAACCTAACCCCGCTTTTCTATTCAATTTTCGTAAAATGAAAAAAATATTAAAGCTTGAGACAAGAGCTAAAATTTGATTCAAACTGATTAAGTTAATTGTTTGGATTAATGTTTTTTCAATGAGACCATATTCTCTAGTCATATGTCAATCAGAAATGTTCTGATTTACAGGAACCTCCCTGATTAAATAGCACAACACACAATCAGAAAACAAATGTGCTGAAAATGTTATTGCTCAGTTTGTAACAGGGCTCTCCTACACTGTCCTTGAAAAAAAAATAGATCACAGTCACAGCATCATCTGTTTTAGTGAGACTCAAAATTCCATAGGTCTGAATGGTCAAACTAGTCCTTGGGCTCAAACTAGTGCGAAAAACAATATAGATCTACGTACGTCTGCTCAAGCACAGCCTCTTGCAGTTGTACCCGGCATATCGCAGGCAAATTAGCTCAGCTGTCACAAACAGTGAAGTCAGATTAGACCAGCGGAATCCCTATCTGTACAGACCCCACAAGAGCAACAAGTCTGACACGACACTGAAGTTTTTCACAGGACTGAATCCAGACAAAATGGCTGGTTGGAAATAGTAGGGTGGCTGTAGGCTTCAGGGGTTTTATATAGCATGGGATTCATCGTGAGCTGTGTCCTTACTGAGTCCAGACTAGTCAGAATTCATTAGACTGGGAGACAGATCATAATTAACTGGTGGAGCTTTCAACCCATTTTTGCTATTTTGCATCCCCTTTCCTGTGCAAAGTCCAGCACTGTCAGAATTTCTGCAGGCAGTCTATATCTTCCTTCCTAAACCAGGTTGAGGTCTAACAGTGAGTCTAGTCTTATCATCCTAAAATTTTCGCCCTTAAAAATCCTTTTCAATCCCCTGCATTTGTTCCAAACCACCTTGGTATTTCTATATAGCTCCCTAATATCTCCTTTGTCTATGTAAGGTCTATTGCTGGTTTGATCAGTCAAGCACTTGGCTTACAGCTGGGCACTGCCGGGATTCATAGTCTAAGGACTGTTGTGTCTGCCTTGCTTCTAGCATCAAATCTGGAGGGTATATGTTCTGAAAACATCCCCTCTCATCCCAACTTCCTAAAAAAAAAAACATGAAAAGCTTAGTACAAGTGGTCATAAGTACTGAGGTCTACGATTTTTGTGTTTACTGTATTAAAACCTGTGCAGGGACTGGGTACTGAACACTGATCCCAGGAACTTTGTGTGTCCATCACATGAGAATGTAGCAGATAGTTACATCCCAGGAAGACATTGAGAAATGTTTGGTCACTGTATTAACACAAGTTCCATAACAGTTTGATTTCTTTATATTGTGAGCGTGACAAAGAAAATTGAATGCATTTTCTAGGATGAACTTAATATATTTTCCTTATCACTTTTAAACTCGGCTTAAAAGATGATACAGCAACTTTCAGGTAGAAAAAGAAAGGCTAAAAAGCATGTAATTCAGCTCACAATGGATTTTACAGGCCTCAATGGAATTAATTACTGAGAACTTGCACATGTAGTAATTAATTTCATGCAATTCAGCACCATCTGCAGATGCATTATTTCCCTTCAAAGCTACTATAATTTGATGTAAAAGAGAAATTGTTAGGAGTTTTAGGCAGCAAAAGCTTTTGTATCTTGTTTATGCCAAAGAAATTAGATAAGGAAATTAAATATTGTTTGAAAAACATAACCTCTTTTCCCATTAAAGAGAAAATACCTCTCAGTTGTCAGTAAGGGAACTGCTTGCAATTACAGAGATTTGGGAAAAAGAAACTTTGATTGAGAACTGGTTTTCTTGTTTAAAAAAATAGTCATGGGTTTTTTGGCAGCAATCACTTATCACCTGCAGGTGAATTGTGCTATTGCATCAACCTTTGTACCAATTGCAAACAAAACCTATTGAATATACATCCTTCTGTTGAAGTATATTCCAAAATTATATTATTCGCTTGTAAGATATATAAAAATCTTTAACTATTTTTCTCTTTATTAGCTTGTATATAACTTGCTCTGGAACAGAAAACAATTGACTGCAGCAAATGACACAAACTGTTTTTCTCACATTCAAGGGCGAGGAGGGTGTATCTTTTTTAACTCTTATTGAGGGTTCACATGTACTGAGAAGGAAATTCCATCAACCAAAATAAATTAAAATTAGACAGTGTCCTGAAGCATTGAAGACCATCTTTAAAGTCTGTAGAATTTAATGCCAGAAATAGTGTCAAAGAGCATATTAGAGCAATGTACACTGTGCATCAGCTGAAGAATCAGTTTTGTGCTGGAAACTCTGGAAAAATCAATTCTGACTTTTTTCAGGCATTCATGTAGCACCTAACACCAGGGCTGATTCTGCTGTAATACTGTGTCTGGGAAAGAGTATTGTATGTATTCGGGAGGCAGAGGCTATCCACATAGCACAGTTTTTGTTCTGTGATGTGTTAGGCAGCATGCATTGTTCTTTGGCAATAATAATAATGAATAGGTTACAGCCCCATCAATCTATGCCCATTTAACACAGAGTCACATTATCACAGAAGGGTTCCTGTTTTGAAAAAAACCATGCAATTATTATTTGCATTTGTTAGCACTTACAATATTCAGCTTCAGCTGAGAGCTTGTTGTTCTCTGTAAAAAACAAACACTGTGGCAAGAGAAAGCTGAAAGCACTAGCCTTATAACTGCAGGAAGAGGCACAAGGCCAGTCAGGCTCTGTATATTTCCCTCCCGCTGGCAGAAGCCTGGACATGGTTTCCCTTCCTGAAAAATACCCATTGAAGTCTGGTGTCTAACAAGAAAACTAGATAACAGCATTAAAATTGCATTTGGAGCTAAAGGAGATGCCACCATGATAGTCACATTATGGGAATAGTATAGGGCAATACAGATGATTGATTTTAGAGCAATCACTCACCAAAGCAAGAAGCTGTGAACAAGCAAAAACTCTTTCCAATGCACTTTACAAGGAAAACATGAAGACTTTCAGGCAACAAATCTATAGTCTTCTTACAACACTTTTAAACAAGCTGGGTGTCGTCTTTACCTACAGAAGCAAAGACAGTGAATCATTAAGCAATTACAGTGAGGTGTCCTTGTTTTTGGATCCAGCTTTTTGGATATGTACTGAAATAGAGCTTGCATTTGGATATGTAAAATCCCCAGTCCTCAAAAAAATTTTTTTTGAAAGCATGAACATGAATTTAATATTCAGGGCCCAAATAGGACAATAAGGTTTTCTGAAAAGATCCTTGAAATCACACTTTTAAATATGCCAGAGGAATTGATTATTTTTGTACTGATCTTACTGTCATTGCTTTCACTGACAAGAGAAGAGATGAATGGTTTGAGGGAGGAGAGATTCGCTCACTCTGCAGCCTTAAAATTTCCTCAGGCCTGGATTGACTGTCATTTCCTGATCTTTATGTGATGTTTATCACAATAGGTTATCACCACCATTTTATGTCTTATATATTGTTAATGAATATTGTCATTCTCCTTACTATGATAAAAGGGCAGAGTCATGTAGTAAAGGCAGAAAACATCACATATTTAATACATTTGCATTGAAAGATCTTCATGCTATGACAGAAAAGGCTCAGAATGTATGCAGTCTGATGATTAAATTGGGAATTGCTAAAACAAGCAAAGAGAAACGTCTTGCAAATCATTCTTCCTTCAGACAGATTTAAGATTATGGTCTCCCAGTTCTTGGTGCTGCTGTACATGTACAAGCAATTCAACCTCATCAAAGTCTTGATTTAGAGGGCTTAAATTCAACTCATTGCTCACTTCTTTTGACTGAAACAAAATTATCTAGACCACTGAAATGTTACCATTATTTCTGGATGACCTTAAATAAACAACTGATGTAATAAATTCATAGTTACTTAGTAAAGCTTCCATTTTTAGTTAAATAGAGTTCAACTTGCTCATTTCTGTTAACACTTTGTGGACTGTGTGGGTTCTCTTTATGATATAATGAATTACCCATTATTAATATTATGAAACTGTTTCTTATAGAATAGTTAAGGTGACAGCATTATAATCATAAACCCATGACATGATGACATGTGTCCTACGCTGTAATGAATGATATCAGAGCTTTTTCCACTAACTTAAAAGCTGTCTTATGGAGGCCCTGAAGCCTAGAGCAAACATCTTGTGGGGATTACATGGCTCGTCACTATAAATGTTGACGCAACAGTTAATTGTGCAGTAAACGAGGTAAACAAACCTTTGACTGTCACATATGCTCAAAGACTGATTCTTTTGGTCTCTGGATATAGTAAATGGTCACATTTTTCTCAGCTCGTAGTCTTAATACAAACTAAATCTGTCTGTAATATCTACTTTATGTAGCCAAAAAAAATATTTGTCTAAGATAGAAGTGAAAGCTACAAGTTTTTATCAGTCTAATGGTACATATAAGTACATTAAAGAAACAAACACACAGAAACAAGTGTGTGAGAAGACAAAGGAGCTGAAGTCTATTAACAGACTTATGTGGTGTGCTCGCTCTTCTTATATGAGCCTTTGAACTGTACCCCTTTAGCATATATCTGATTCAGACTTCTAAGTATGTGCAGGTCTCCATAAGGCCTTCCTTTCCATGTCTCTAAAGCAACAGACACAAGAAGATGAAATAAAGCTGGATTGAATTATTTCCTGTTTTGACTTCCTTCTTCTCTCCATTAAAAATTCTCCCAGGTCACTTTACACTGTAAACGCAGTCGCGGCTTGGCACAAAGGACGGTTTCGTAGTGGTTCCAGTAGAAAAAAAGTATCCTGAATGCAAGTATTTATATGTAGTAGACTCTGATAGCTTCCCTGAAATTTTTTCTCAAGTTAAGTGAAACACTTTGCATTAAATGAAATAACAGCTATTTTTAAATGTTCAGGCTTCAAAGAAGAGATAAACATTTACACAAGAGCATAGAAATATCACATTTTAGTGAGCAAAACAAAATCAAATAATTTCTACTTCATATCATTTCTCCATATCACTGCAATTCTATTTTCTAGATTGCAGTTGCTCAAAAAAACAAAGGCATTCAATATCAGATATTAATATTACCAAAATTTAATTCTGCTGACAATAAGGTCATAAGACATGCTGCTTCATTGTCCTGTTTTCAGCTGGGGTACAGTTGACTTTCTTCCTAGTAGCTGGTACAGTACTGTGTTTTGGATTTAGGATTTTAGATTTAGGAGAATAGTGGTAAAAACACATTGATGTTTTAGTTGTTGCTGAGCAGAGCTTTCTCTAATTCAAGAGCTTTTTGGTTTCCCATGCTCTGCCAGTGAAGAGGTGCACAAGAAGCTATGAGGAAGCACAGCTGGGGGGGCTGATCTGGACTGGCCAAAGGGATATTCCATACCAGGCAATGTCATACTCAGCACATAAAGCAGAGGAGATGGGTGGGAGCTGCTGGTCACTGCTTGGGAATGGCATCAGTCAGTGGCAGAGACCAACTGTATTGTGCATCACCTGTCTTTCTTGGGTTTTGTTCCTCTTTCTCTTTTTACTTTTATCATTATTATTTACTTTTTTTCAATTATTAAACTTTTTATCTCCACCTGTTGGTTTTATCATTTTTCAATTCTCCTCTCTATCCCATGGAGGGGAGGGAAGAGTGAGCAAGTGGCTGAGTGATACTTAATTGCTGGCAGGATTTAAACCATGACATCTGTCTTCTAGCATTTGTAGATATTCCTGGTGATAGAAATTATATGCTTACTTATATGATATTTCAAGTTTTAAACGTAAAAATACTTTTAATCCTAATGGGTTATGTAAGGTTATAGATAGATAAATAAACAAATAGAAGCTAATATCTCTGAAGTCTATATCCTTAAGAAAGTGAGATAATACAATATCCTTCTGTCCATGAAATTTAAGAAAACAAAATTCTTGAGACAGTGTTTATTGCTTTGGGGTCTATTTCTTTCGGATTTGGTAGATTTTGACTCAAACTTCACCTTGCACATGATCTTGAAATAATCTTTTAGTTGATCTTGTCACACTTGATGGACACACTGCACAGCAAAAGAAGATGCCTCCGAGTTGTTTAGGACTTTAGATAATGAAGTTACCCATGAACATTTTTAAACCAGGGGAATGTACTTTTATTTGTCTCATGGTTTAGGTATTGCTGTGGCAATTCGTGACATCAGTGTTGCATTTAAGTTAAGGGTAGTGGCAAAAGGAAATCAAGTTTTCCATGTCATAGAAAAATAGCCAGTAGTTGACAATTCTTCTGGGAAAAAGGAGCCCTGATGGTCTCAACTTTACCCAAAATCTGTTTCAATCCACCTCAGATCATCGGGTGAGGGTGGTCAGTGCAAATAAAGTACAGTGCTCTTCCCAACAGCACACGAGAGAAAAGTAGCCAGCAAAATATCCCCCAGTAGCTGCTGATTCTCTTAACCTGGGGGAATTCACAACTGAGTCCAGTGAAAAAAGTCCTCATCACACTGTTGACAAAAGAATATACTAACGCTCCCAGAACATAAAACTAGGAGTTTACAAACTACTGTGGTAATTTAGATATCTAAAGTAATCCTAACTTAAAAACAAACAAACAAACAAAAAAACCCCAAACAAACAAACAAACAAACAAACAAACAAAACCACAAAAAAAACCTGAACTGAACTTCATCTAAGGATAAAATGCAGTAAAAGCAATATCTCAGACTTACAGCATTTATCTTTGAGAATTGTAAATAATCCCCTGTATGGCAGGGGAAAGACAGAAGAGACAAAGGGAGAAAACACAGAGTAGGGATTAGTATTAAAATAATAAGAATTCTCATATGAAAAAAACCCAAACCAGTTGTAAATCTAAGCTTATAATTTATTTTAAAAAATCAAAACAACCTAATATTCTAAATCATTGCCATATCTTGTGGAATCAAAAGAAGTAACTTATCTTGTATATCAAGACTCTCATACTTTTTTTTTTTTAACAAGGTAAGCAAGATGAAATCATTCTGGAATAGGTCTGCTGTCAAAATGCCACCTGAAGAAGAGGTCCTCAGACTTCTGCTTTGCATCCAGCCTTATTCAACAATTCCATTTATGACCAAAAATGACAGAGTAGACTGGGGTTTTTTTAAACTAACAGGAAGCTAGCGGGAATGTGTGTATTTTGGAGGCTAGGATTCAATTCAAAATGGTCTTGACAGAGTAGATAAATAACCTAGAAAATAATCTAACATGTGAAAATGGAAATAGCTAACATAAGCCTGCTGAACAATTTATTGTTTCTTTGGAAACACTTTCTTTGCTATATCATACCTGGTCTGTTCAGCAAGAGCATGAGTTCAGTTTTAGGAAACAGAACAATTGGAAAAACTTCAGAGCATCAGATGCATGCAGAAAAATCTGCTAAAATAAACGAAACAAAATCAACCAAAAAGCCAAACAAACAAAACAAAAAAAAAACCCCAACAACAACAACAATAATAACAACAAACACCAAAAACCAACAAAAGTAAACAAAACTTTAACGTGATGTAGTTTAGCATAAAGTAGGAGTGCTTGAGAAAATAATTCCAAAAATCTTCTCCAATTCCTTAAAGGCTGCAGCAATAAGGAAGAAATTAATCTCTACTCGACATGCATAGTTGATATGAGAAGAAAATACCTGAAGTTACAAAGAGCAATAATAGAGGTAAGACATTAGTAAAACATTTTATGACCAGAAGTGAAACACTTTAATAGATGACAATGAGCCTGTGGCATCTTCCTTTTTTAAGGCCTTTAGCAAAAAGTTGAGCAGATCTTAGAAAACAAAAAGTGAGGAAGAAAAAGGTTACCTTAGGGTAAGGCAGTTGATTAGGTGACTTCCTAAGGTCTCTTTCCAATGAGCTTTTTAAGGTATGGCAAAATTTTAAATTATGCCCTTTTGTGTTTACAATAAATCCTGTGCCCGTTCTATCACCTCACTCCTACATTCTCATATATTTTCAAGGAGACTTTAGCTTTGCAACAACCAGTTTCATCTTACACATGTTCTTCAGCAATGAAGCAGGGCAACAAAATTTAACTCTTCTTACAGCATCAGAATATAATAGTTTTCTCTGTATTTCAAAGCCATTCAACCAAGTAGCAAGACAACTGTCTTTATTTTTATGCCAGACATGCATTTTTTGTGCTTTTCTGAGTCACTGTAATGCCTGAGAAATGCCACTCCCAGACCCCAGGGTCTTCCTCCCTGCAGAGCACAGCACCAACCAAAGGCTTTGAGGGGTGCTTAAGATCTTTCTAACCTGGCCTGTGGAAGCAATAGCAACTGAAGCAGGGTTAGGATAGAAAAGCCTGCACTGCATATTCTTTTCTGGTGCCAGCTGCAGCTTGCTAGCCCGTGGAGAAGAGTGATGACCGCAGTTGCACCTCCCATGTGTTGGTGCTGCTGGCTGCACGAGCCAAGCACTCCTCCTGTCCAGGCACTCTGGGAGCTCCATGATTAAGAACTCAATTGCCCCTAGTTTACACACCTGCGCATTCTCACCTCGCTGCAGTCTGGCCCTGGGGCGTTGAACGAATGCACATGAGGAAGAAAAAATTCAAATACTGCCTCTTTATGACAGAGTATAAATAAACAAGAATGAAAGATTTATAGTATGTTAAACATTGGAGAATTCAACCACTATAAATATAGTGTGCTCTTGAAATTATAGTGACAATTTGGACGTAATTGAAGGATACTATGTGTAAGTGTGTCTCTATATACAGGCAGGTCTGTTCACCCCAAATTGTAAGGAATAAATAACATGCAATATATTTTATACCAAAATGACACTCTAGAGAAAATAGAGAGCAGAAGAAGGATAATGTGACAGAAAAAGACAGACAAAGGACACTGTAAAAATGCTCAGGGGGGAGAAAAGGAGAAACAAGAAAAATAGGACAATGTGCTAAAGAAAAAACCTAGGCTGCAAAAAGGAGAAATAAAGGTTGTTTGATGTGGTATGCTAAAACAAAGAGATTAAATGAAAAGGATAGGTGTAACAGTGAGAAAAAATAGGAAGACATATGACAAAAGAGAGTGAAGGTAACAGACTAGTATACAGAAAAAAACAGTTAATATGATGTAAATATAAATAAAGCTAGTTCGATGCTAAAAGAGAAGAAGGGAGAACTGAAGGGAGAACTCAGGGTAGACTAGGCATTCCTTTCTTTAGATAAAAAGTCTTATGTAAATATGACACACGAGCAGATCTACAAAAATTGAAATCCTTTAGGAAACAATAGGGAAAAAATGAGGTGAAAAGCTTTTCACCAATGTCATAAACCCCCAGGATTTTTGGAAATGAGAAAGATAAGGAAGATGATTCTGCCTCTCTACTCCAGTCTCATGAGACCCCACCTGTAGTGCTGCATCCAGCGCTGGGGTTCCCAGCACAGGAGGGACATTGACCTTTTGGAGAGAATCCAGAGGAGGGTCACCAAGATAACTAGAGGAATGGAGTGTCTTTCTGTAAGAAAAGGCTAAAAGAATTGGATTTGTTTAACCTGGAGAAGAGAAGGCTTAGGGGTTACCTAACCGTGGCCTTCCAGTACCTAGAGGAGGCCTACAAGAAAGATGGAGAGGGACTTTTTACAAGAGCATGTAGTGATAGGACAAGGAAGAATGGCTTCAAACTGAAAGAGAATTGGTTTAGATTAGACATTAGGAAGAAATTCTTTGCTGTGAGGGTGGTAAGGCAATGGGACAGGTTGCCCAGAGAAGTAGTGGATGCCCCATCCCGGGAAGTGTTCAAGACCAGGCTGGATGGAGCTCTGAGCAACCTGGTCTAGTGGAAGGTATCCCTGCCCATTGAGGCATTGGAACCTCATCATCTACAAGATCCTTTCCAACTCAAACCGTTCTATGATGCTATGATTCTATGATGGAGTATGGGAACACGAACACAGTTCACAGCACATACTTGTGAATATTTGAAAGAGTGTAATTCGTACTGCTAAAGGACTTTTCTTTCTTCCTCCAGTGATTTTCCATGTGTCCATTCATTACGAGTGGCCCAAGGTAATGTGTACACGGAAGATTAGATGCAGGAGGACATAGAGCATCCAGAACACTGACATAGGGTTGGAGACATGACATAGGGTCTACAAGAAACTTTCTTCCTTTTTGAAAGTAGCACCTGAAGCACAGGCATATCCTAATCTTGTCTCATCTGAAATAGCACTAGATAGTTTGGCAGCCCGTGACCTACTTTTTAAGGGGATAGGGCCTGATTTTTTTTGACATAATATCTGTTGTAAAGGTTTTACAGTTGTGTGAATAGAGCTGTATAAGGTCGTTTCACAGATATGTTCTTAGCAGCCATTAACAGGCAGAGAACACTACCTTGCCACCTTATAACCTGTCTGTATGTGATGTGACTGAGAAGTTGCTGGTAGGAAATTGATATGACTTTTACCTTCTCTGCTGCTTCAGAAAACTGAAAACCGAGCTCAAATTCCAAAATTCTTCATAAACCTACAGCCAAGAAATAGCTCCTAATTAGGTCGCCTTGCAAAACCACTATTCTTTCTGTAAGGGTAAAACTGGTAGATGTATCAAATATTGGGGGGAATGTGTTTAAGACATCATCTCTACACATAAGGGCTACATATAATATGTCTGTCTCTTACCTTCACTGTGTAATGTGACAGGAATTTTAGATGACATGAGCCTGAGCTGGAAGAGCAAGGACTACTTCTTGTTTAGAGAAATTCATGCATACTGAAAATTACTTTAAGTAGATTCATATCGAGATTTGGCCATGTCTTAAGTAAATAGGAAGGCAAACTGTTGGTAAAAGTAGTAGAAACCATAACATTTTTTACCAAATACATGAGCTGCAAAACTGGGACTGACAACCCATGTGGGTAGTAACACTTTGGTCAGCCTTGTAGGGCGAGAAAAAAACATCTGCTTGTTAGGTGGACATGGGGACGCATTCCATTCACATTAACCAAGTCTAAAGGCAATTTGTACTCTCTGAGCCCCAGACAGCAGGAGAATTATGTATTGCTCTTATGGTATTAGAGGCTTTGAAGCAGACAAAACAAAACAAAACTAAACAAAATAAAACAAAGTCCTCTGCTTTACTAGGTGGTTCTGCCATATAGATATTTTTCTCAGACCTTGGTCTGAGATGTTGTTCTGGGAAAAAGTGAGAACAATCTGGGAATCACTGAGAGCAATCCATCATCCAGGCATGAAGGAGAAGGGAGTTAAGGCCAATGCAAGACTGTTCTCTCTTCTTCCTACAGCATCCAGTCTGGAGAACAAGACAACTATTTAAAATTAAGGAATGAGAAAAGTAATTCTTCCAGGAGTAAGAATTGTCCATAAGAAAAGTACATAGAAAACAGTAGTTTTAAGTTGTTTCACAAGTAATAACCTTCCTCAGCAAATCCAGGGCAACATCTGTGATTATCCCATTGAACACCTGGCATTTGAGACTTGCTTCTCCTTGCTGACGTCTCTCACATAAAAATAACAACAGGATATAGGAGAACAGAATGTACTTCATCCTCCTCATTTGGACTTTTCAGAAGAAGAAATTGATCTCACATCTTCGGTAGAGACTACTAATTTTCAATATTTTTTTCCGCTTTTCTTTATTTCCTTGTGGGAACATTTTTATCAGATTAGCATCTATTTAGCACCTTCATACCCTTTTGTTGCTTCTGTAAAAAAGAGCTGGAGCAACATCTGTGTAACTAATGTCGGACACAAAACACAGGAGTTAGATATAGAGGAATGCTGTCATTGAAACCCTTAGAATGCTGTATTTGTGCCAGAAATATATACTCCACATCAGATGGTGCATTCTTCTTTCAATTTTTAAAAATCAAACAGATTTTTATTTTATTCAAAAATGTTTCTAACATATCCAACATGGTGAAAATCCAAGAAAGCAAGCCCTCCTTACATGCAAAGGTAAACTTGGCTTTATGGGTTGTTGATCATGGGATAAGTACTATTGAAAGAAGAGGAAAATGTCTTTATATATTTTCAGTAATTTCACATCTCCTTTTGAATAAAATTGGCAAATAACAAAGAGTTGTTAAATACTTCAAAATTAACTGTTTCTGGTATTAACGTGTGTCAGTGATTATGATGTGCAGCTTTCAAAATAAAGCAGTAAATATACATACCTTCTAGGTAGTAATTAGGGGAGATTGGTAGAATATGATTCTAAATGTGTGCATTTGACTGGCATGGTACCTTTTCCCCTGTTTTATCTCATTGAAATTATGGCATATTCAAGAAGATAACTCAGTGAATAGACTGCAATTAGCATGAACACCAAGTCTGGCTATTTTGTTATAGTGTTTTTAGGGCACATTTCTATTTTCCCTGTCAGTCAGCAGTTTTAAATTCAATTGCATTTCCTAATTATTCCCATATCAATTATAAGTAAAATCTTATTAGCTGCATGCAAAATGTATTGCTGCACGTGGAATCTCAGTGTTCAAGTGAAACACTGCACCCTTTCTTGCTTACTACAAGAGAAATTGAAGGTGTGCATAAAAAGGTGAATAATTTTATTGATATAATTCTTTCAAATGTCAGCTGAAAGATTAGGATTAGAAAGATTTCTTTGAAAAAACTGCTTCCCTGACAATGCTTTTGTACACTGTATTGAATCGAAAACCTGCACTTCAAACTCTGTAAAAAATACATCAGACTGGAACTTGTGAACTGGTTCTACTTGTCATCTGCAGAAATAAATACGTGAGCCAAAGGCAAAGAATTTTAATTTCAATGCACGTTAAGCATGGTTCCACAAGCAGCTGAGATTCATGCAATGAGGCGGAGGGAGTAAAAACATGAAGCCAGTAAATACATTCTCATGTCTGTGTGTATGGTTCTCGAGGAGTATTAAAGGCCAAAAAAACATGACTGGCTGGCCTGATTTCCTCTGTGAAAAGCATCGAAACAGTAACCACAGCAAGGAAAAGGTCATTATTGTGAGATTCTTTACCTCTTGCATCCGCTTTTGATGTTTTCTCAAAATCAGGTTTAAGAAACCCTGCATAATATTTCATTTTAAATCAGTTATATTGAAAACTCTGAATGGGTCCAGTGGAGAGACAGAGTAAGATACCTGCTGTTCATAGGCAGTGCAATGGTTGGTGTTGTCATATGAATCTGCTGTTGTAAGCTGAGGCTTTTTGAGTGCAATACAAATTTTGCCTGCATTTTGAAAAACGATATTTATAAATTCAAATTTTTTTTTTTAAATTCCTTCCCTATTTATATTTTCTGTCAAGGCTATTCTTAGCTATGTTTGCCTCTAGACAGAAGATATTACGGACCAAGAAAGCTTGAAAATTACTGGACTATCCAGATACTCAGTCATCACAAATGACATGGATGCATAATTGAGCTCCTCTTTGAAAGAGACCTAGAGGATATGGAAGATGTCCTTGGAAAGGAAATGGAGTAAATATTGTTAAGAAAAATCCCACAAAACAAAACCAAAAATTCTTCTGTTTGTTTTTGTTTGTTTGGGGTGTTGGGTTTTTTTTTGGGGGGGGGGCTCATTTTTTAATTAAAATTCTGTTCTTTCTTCAGTAATACACTTATTATAAATATATTAAACAATTTACCAATTTACAAGGTAACAATACTGTAGGACTTTATAGCTGAACAACATAATGAATGGTTGAAATCTGAAGTAACCAAACTGCAAAACAGTAATGCAGTAATCCTTATGAAACAATAATAATTATAATCACAAGAAAAAAAGGAAAAACAAGGAATATAAGCGCAACCACAATAATTTTTTTTTAAATTTTGCTTTAAAAATATTGCATATTAGTATTTACTTGTTGCTAAATAACATGCTACTGGATAAAACACTTTGATCAATATTCTCTGATATTTTCTAGGAGCTACATTGCAGTCTTTCAAGATGAAAAATGTCTTTGAGATTTATAATGCATTTGTCATTTGGTGAAGGGAATTGTACTCTCCAGTTTATTTGCTTTTTGGCAATCAATAAAGCTATTTGTACAAAAGTCCCTTTGAATTTGTCTAGTCTGGTATTTTCATTTCTGTGAAGTAAACAAACATGGGATAAATAGGAATTTTTATTTTTGCTATTCTATTTGTGGCTTGAATCACCTGAGACTAATACTTTCACAATTTAGAAAAAGTTCAAAACATATGCATGGGGTCACTTTCATTTTAAAAAAAAATCTTGGACAGCAAAACCTCGTAACCTTTACTGAACAAACTATAATATTTGTAGTTGTAAAAAGTATCAGTATAAGTACTGATATTTAATAGAATTTCATACATTAAAACCAATTTTCATTTGGCTGTCAGCAAGTGTCTGCAGACTTTTTGTACTTCATGTTTTGTGATTAATTTGTAAGACTGGAGAAAATGTGAGTTTGAAAAATTGGCACCTACAGTACTCCTTAGCTCACAATATGTCTGAGAAACACTTCTGCTGAAAAATGGATTTTCTGACTATTCAAGGATACATCCACTTTATACATCAGCACTGATGCAAGCTCCACCATCATATTCCTTCTTCCTGCCTCCTCTGAAATATTTTGTATTTCAGTGACAAAAGCCAGCATGTAGACAGCATCCGTATGATAACTCCTTCTCATTCTAGTCATTACTTTCTACTCAATTATGTCTGTCTATTATGTGTTACTTCTGTCTCATGTTAGGCTTTTGCTTCATGCAGAGATGCTGGAATCTTGTAAGGGCAGAGAGACTAATTGGCTTTTCACATCCAAGACTTGGAAAGTGACAATATAGTCTCTTAGGTTATGTTTGCTTTCCAGGAACCCAAAGACTTCACCTGTGGATTTTCTTTTCTTTAGAGGCTTATGCAATCACGTTTCAAAATGACCTAGTATGTGTGAACATACGTACATGTGTACAGATACATCTTTTGTTGGTTTCCATGTCTGTCAGTATCTCTCAACGTGCATCCACTTTCATGTTAAGATGACAGAGCCATAGGAATTTTAAAGTATGTGAGATTCCTAAAAGTCATGAAAATTAGCAACCAAGTAAAAACCAGGGAATGGAAAAGGCTGGAACCCCTCTCTTTAGCTTCCTCACCCCGCAAACTAGCTGTGGCACATAAGGCTGCTTGCCCAGGCAGAGGGGGCAGGAGGGATTTGTGTGTAGACATAAGAGTTAGGAAGGAACAATAAAGAGGAAGAATGAGGGAAGAGCTATGATATGGCAATAGCAGCCAGGGCCACATGAGACAAAAAACTCCTCCCAAGACCTGAAAAACTGAGCACCTTCCTATTATAATGTCTTTGTTCCTTCTCTGCTTGAGGAGATCACAGTTAGTTAGCTGACTAGGTAGGTGGATGGCGAAAGGACACATAGTTTGAAGTACTTCATAACCCAGATATTTTAGGTGGTCTGGGATATCTTGATTCTTGAGCAATTAGGAACCTTATTGATAATTGCTCATTGATAAGAACAGCAATAAAACAGGAGGCTGGGATGACTATAATGAATGTACATAGTTAACTAGAATAAAGCATTTTGATGGCTGGTATTCTTAAATAATTGGCTCATTAACCTTAACTATATCAACCCTTTCTCTTTACCAAGGTTAAATAATTGAATGGAAAGACTTCTGGGGAAGTTGCAGTCTTACACAGAGGACAGCCACTTATTCACATGGTAGAAACCTGCTTAAAGAACCTGTTTAAAGAAGGTGTTCGTAAGAGAGGAGAAATATTCACACACATACACACAAATCAATACATGCTTGCATTTTAATTGTGAGAAAACACAACAGAAAAAACCATTTTGTGGTTCTGAACAATTTTCAAGAAGTAGTCATGCATTTTATGATGTATTTATTACCTACGGTTCTCAAAATTGTTTCAATGACAGAAGAACTTGAAACCCCTGGTCAGAAAGCAGGTCCCTGTGAAACACACTACCATTGAAATTTTATGGAAAACAAAAAAAGTCTTATTCCAAATGAAAGAGAACCAAAAAGATGCTGCCCAGTGGTGATAATACATGAAGGTTAGGGAAGCACCAGTTTTGTATTCTACGTATCATCTGCATGTCACACAAAAAAAAGGATCAAAGTGGACTGGTGTAAGACCAGTAGGCACCGACATGGTGATGTTGCAGGGACAGTGCCTGGTGGTAACCACTGTGCAGTGCTCTTCTCAGGGCAAAGAGCTAAGAGCTGCCATCACTGCTGCCTCATTCACCTCACCAATGGGCTGACACCAGTTCCTTCCTGCTTTTGACGACATCTTCAGCTGCTGAGGGACTCTGCAGACCACGACTGAGAGAGCATTTTACAAACATCCTTGAGTTGGCAGCTGAAAATTGTGGTGTGAGCAGCTAGAAGAGGCTTGAAACCTGAGAAGTGACAGTAGTAGAAGGAGCAGAACTTTCATAAGTATGATGAATTTCTCCTTTCCTTAGGACTAAGGTGTGGAAGGTAGAATTATTCACGGCAAACTAGGCTCGGCAGCAGTACAAGGAGAAATGATGCAGACAGGGGCATAGTAGAGAAGTCCCCTTGGAGTGGAGGGAATCTCCTAGGTCAGACAGTGTATTCAAATACATACAAAGATCTGCGATATTTCTGAGAGATCAGTCCAAACAGATACCTATATAGTAGTTACATGGGATAAATATGGAAATTTAACTAAGAAGTTATACGTCCATCATCTGCTGAATTTACTTGATACTCCAAATAAAGCTATCAAATTGGGGAAGCCTCAATAAAAAAAAAAATCCAAACCTCAGCTCATCTCTGTCTTTCCCAGGATGCTTCAAAGCTGTTCTTCTTATCTTTTTTTAAGTTGTTTTTGGCTCTCAGTATATCTAAACTGTAAAAAATAAAAAATCAACACCGCCAGTAAGATGCAGTGGTTTTGGAAATCTGTGCTGTATAAATGATCAAATTAAAAGGTAAAGGTCAGATTGGTTTTTTGCTAAAATCTGGCATCTAATTGGAAAAATGTTAACTCTGAGATCAACTAAACTCCCTGTTGTAATTCTTTGGATTGTGTCTGGTGTTTTATTTATGTGTGTAGTGTGCTGTGATTTTGTCTACTATGATTTGTGCTTGTTTTTCAGCCTGTTCTTGCATATATGACATGGATCTAATCCTTTCTGCAACTCATCCTCCCCCACTTCTTACCTAGCTTGAGTTATAGCTTGATATTTGAAATACTTCCTGCAAATAATTTTGTCTCGAGTGGGAGGATTATAATAACGTTCAGAACATTGATCTCAGTTAAACTTATAGGGCAAAAAGTTGCACAGAGAATTGGGAGTTTACCCAAAGGCATAAAACATTAAATCATGCAGAAAGTTGATAAATA
Organism: Melanocharis versteri; assembly: GCA_013397845.1. Classification (NCBI taxonomy): domain Eukaryota; kingdom Metazoa; phylum Chordata; class Aves; order Passeriformes; family Melanocharitidae; genus Melanocharis; species Melanocharis versteri. The sequence continues at coordinate 432,149 of VZTG01010075.1, read as the reverse complement.
TGTAGTGAGGAGTGTATAGTATTGAACTGGGTGATGCAGTTCAGTGGTTAACAGGCAAGGTCCAAAGAATGCCTACACAATGCATTGCATTTCTAAGTTACTTATTATAAATATCATACTTTCATAATGGCCTACAACTAGAAGTACTCTTCGTTTTTGGATTAATAGTAACTAATCTGAGTGTTCTCTAAACACCTGTCTTTAGACAGAGCTCTGAATATCTCAGAATTGAAGTCCTTTAAATTTTCCTCAGATAAGCAGTTAAACATACCAAAGTGTCCAAAATATTTTGTCACTTCATTTATTTAGTCATGACTTGAAAATACTCTGAAGAAAGTATTTCTTAAAGTAGAAAGTGGTGGAGAAACAGATACTTTCTACAATGCACAGTTAATACCACACGCAGGCACTACAACCATCAAGGAAACCTTCTGTGATTCCCTTCTAAAATGCACTGAAACTAGAACAATAAAGAAAGTGCCTTCATATTCTAGGCAATCGATATCAGTTTCTGTAAAATCAGGGGAAATCTTTAATCACTATTATAGTTTTCTGAGAAGAGATGGAATACAACCTTATAATCTGCTCACAATTTTAATTTTGGACATAAAACTTCCTTTATCATAGTATATAACAACCAAGGTTGAGTAAAAGCACAGATTTCAGCAGCAAGGATGATTATAAAGCTATCAGACATCCAGACCTTCAACAATTTTACTCTTCAAGGACACAATTGGAGATGCATAATAGTCACTCCAAGCAGCCACTGTGGAAATTGTGCACTATAAAAGAAATGGTGACTTTCAAATGTCTATTGTAAGTACCACTGCTTTCATATAATATAAAATGTATACACAGATTTTTCATATAAACACACACAAAAATTCTTTTAAAGGACATTTTCAGAAGGTGAAAGGTGAGAGGAAGCAATCCATTATTTAGGTGCTTTTTAAAACAGTAAAAATTTTCTAAGATGCAAACTGTCAGTTGCCTTTTGCTGCATTTATTGTGTCTGTCTTAAGGTTTCTGTTCCGGCAACCACCACAGACGCTGCGATTTTCACTTGACACCTGCAAGTCAGCACTCCATATCCAGTATGAAATCAGGTTTGCTGAATTCGGTAGCCAAAGAGGCACAGAAAACATTTTTGATGATATGAAGACATAGAATGAGATTGCAGGACTTCAGAAATCTCCCATCTATGTCTATTTTGTTTTAGACAAAAGCACTATTTTGCAAAAGTTCATGCTCCAGGAAAGGACTGCTATAGCAGATACAAGGAAGCACCCACCACAACCATAGATCCCCATTGTGCTGTTCACACAGAAAAGGTAGCTCTGGAAAACACCTGCAAAATACATATTTTCAACAAAAATTTTGTTTCTCCCAACATAAATGTTAAGATAAGTAGGCAGACGGGCAGTCACACAGATGAGCTGACCTATCCTGTAAGGTAGGGACCATGAAAGAGAATTCAGAGTCTTTCATGCTTATAAGGAAGTTGCTGTAGAGAGGAAAATATAAATTCATACACTTTATCCAAGTCACTTACAGTAGATACCTCCTACAAAGATTGTTGTTTTACAAAGCAGTGGTGACAATATACTTCTGTAAGATTTTGATGAATGATAGATATTTCAACACACAAATACTCTGCCTACTGTGCAGCTATATGTAAACTGAAGTATGAATACATCGATTTCAAACCAGTTTCCTGCTGTCAGGTTAAAAATGCAATTGTCTAATACAAATGTAAAATGAAAATTTCACCTAGAAAATGTTCAAGATTTGTTAATCAATTTTTCCTTTGTGAAAAGGACTCAACAGTTATGGGAAATAATTTAATTTTTTTTCTTCAAAAGGAATTGACCAGTTAAAAGTATGTTCATCGTAGTTTATTCATAATTGCTAAACATCATAAATACTTCATAAAAACATAGTTGAACATTTAGATATAACTTTAACAGGTCATGTTTAGCAATTACTGTACAAAAGAAAAAAACCCTGAAGATCATTTCTCCCTCAGACTTTGAGGCCATGGATTCTCTGCAGATCACAGCAGGGGATTGAGCAATCCATTCTGGAGATGAGTTTTGGGAGATTATTTGAAGAATAAGGACTTCTACTATAATTGAGTTACTTTTTGGTTTCCAAAATGAGTAATGCTTACTCAGATGCACAATCAGATATTCCTCTTAGCTCCAGGAGCTACAGATATAAACTCAAGTCCATGATGTGGATATTCTTCTCTGTTCTAGAAAAAATGCAGTGAACAAAGACCATTGAAAGCAAATAATTCAATAGACAAGAAATAAAATGTGTTCAACAGGTGGCAATAAAAGTTTCCAAGAGAATTTAGGCAGTAACCCAGACTCGGTTGCTCAAGGGCTTGTGAACCCAGTCTTCCTCCAGATAACATCACCACGTATGTAGCCTTTGGTATTCATCCACTATTGCATCTAAAACAATCTTACTAGGCACAAAGAGTGTATGTGGCCTTTGCACTTCTAAAATGAGAGCGAGATAGGAGAAGTTCTGGCTTCAGGTCATCTTTCTGAGGACAAGTACTATTTCTGAAGGGGTGTCAGGAAGGACATTTTTATTCCATTATAAGGCTCCATATTCTAAGGACAGTTTTGCTGAGTAATTTTACAAAATTCTTGTTGTTCATTTGTTTTGTTTCACAACTGATCTGGACCACGCTATCAAGCTTCTACACAGACACAGCAGATCTGTGTGAATTTCCTGCACAACTTGCTATGCAAGGAACTTCATGTTGAGCAGTCAGTGGTTTCTGCTCCCATACACATGCCAAATGCCAAAAAACTAAAGCAAGCTACCATGGCTTGGGTTGCCTCCCAGTAACTGAAGGCTGAGCATGTGCACATGAAGAGTTTCCACACAGCAACTGGCACTTAGCAATGTGCTCGTATTCTAAACCTTTAAACCATGTTTGTTCTTTAAAAGCCCATTCATGTAATGCTCTCAAAGTAATTGTAATATCTGTTTCTTTTACTCTCTCTTATTGCTTTAGTAGCTTAATATAGACTTACCTAGTGTGTGCATGAAAAGGCAGAACATGTAATAAAAGCAGAAATATAAATTCCTCATCTACTTTAGAAAATTACACTAGTTTAATTTTGCCTTACTCATTCAAGTAGCAGGAGACCCTAGTGTAAACAAGGACAACAACATTAAAATGTGTTCAGTAGCATTGGCCAAACCATCTAAACTCAGAGTTTGACTTTTTTCATCCAAGCTATACACTAAATACTGTCATTAAGTTAACCACCTTTCATAGGAAGCTTCATTTTTCAAATGTTGTCAAGACCCTTAATTGCCCATACAATATAATCATGGAAGCTAGGATAGCTTCACCAGCAAGCCACAGATCTCCAAAAGGCTTTCTAATGATTTTTTTAATGGCGGAATGAGAGAAAATACATTAGAAAGCTAATAGCTTGCATATTTGTTAAAAGCACCTGTTGACACCAACAAGGAGAAAATGAGAGACAGTCTCAGAGCCTTCATACAAAGCTGACATAGAAATTGCAGCCTATGGTTACGGATACCAAGTGAACAATCACATCAGATCTATATGCATAGCCCTGAACATTATCTGAGCAGAGTCCACTTTGCAGTCTAAGAGTTTTTGTAACGAGGCACCATGCCTGTGAGCCCAAAAAGAGAATCACAGCTGCACACAAACATGCTCTGCTTTGAGACAGAGGGCTGCAGCTTGCTGAACTCTTCCAGCCAGAAACACTCAGAAATGGAGCTCTGGGAGAGACCACTGAATTTGCTGCCTCATTTCTGGCAGAATCAACTGTATCTAAAGCCTTCCTACAGCTACTTATCTATTCAGATGTTATCATTTGAAGATGATTTCGTTCTTTAGAGTTCACTGTGTGTTACATTACATTAAAATAGGTCAGCTGAGAGTGTCTGGAGGGGAAGTTCTTTTCCTGGGAAAAAAAAAAAATTAGTATGATCAGATAGGAGAACTGTCTGAGTGTAGCATGGAGCACATGGGGATTGAAAGGCACAGCCATTAGAGAGCCTGAAGCATGTGCTCAACACAGGAGACTCCAGACGGTATTTGGTTAAAAAGTCTGCAGCTGGGCCTTAGAAAGAGAAACAAACAAGATACTTCCCAGGAGAGCCAGAAGGGACTACAGAAAACCTGTTGCTAAGCAGGCATCTACTGGCAGTTTCTAGCCTGGGAACAAGACCATAGGAAAGCTACCCCCCAGTGTGGGCAGAGAGAAAAGGAGAGAAAATTGAAAATTCTTTCATTTCACCTAGAAGGTCTAAGCATTCCTCACTTAGAGTTCCTAGTTCTAGTTGGTGTTTAGTAAAGACTACCTTGGCAGGCTGTAAACCAAACAGTAAGTTTTATTCACTCACTGGAGTTGAGTCCATCCTGATCACTCTGGCTAGTGCAGGTTCCCACTGTGCATACTTAAAGATATACAGCTCTGTGGATTTACCCAATTTCCTGTGCATGTTTTTCAAAAGAGTAACCGTTTTATTCAATAAAAGATTCTGATGTAAATTCTCATTGCGTCAATTAAATGAAATTACTTCTTGTTCCTGCACTCAAAAGATGTGGACACCTGTAGACACTGTCTTTTCATTAGAAATGTTTTACACATGATCCCATCTATCTTCTCTGTAAAGCCTTCTTTCATACAGACTCATCAAACTGAAGGTTTTCCATCTTTCCTTGGTAGTCATATTTTTTAAATTTAGCTGTTCTCTCAACTTTTTCCAGCCTGCATACATCCATCTCAAAATATGGTGCATAAAATTGGCAGAGAACTTTATCTGGGACTACAATGTGACTGGCTGTCAATGTACATAAAACAATAGCAGCAATAGATTTATTTCTGGCGTGATATATAAAATAGAAAGCTATTTTACAGTTATCAGAAATTATTTATCTATCATGTCAGGGGTCTTTACTGCTACTGCAAAATAATTATCTCCTTGCATATGATACTCTTATTAATACGTTAGAATATGATCTTCCTGCTGTTTGGAAAAATACCTGCCATGTTTGTTGACTAGTTTGCATCATAACATACAGGACTGCAGCTTCTGCATAGAAGGACCTTCTCCATTCATTCAGTTTCCACCTTAATTTTTTTTATTTTGCAGTTGGATTTCATCTTGCTGATGTCAATCCACCTCTCAAATCCAAAAGTAAAGAAAAGCGTTGGAGAAGGAGAAAAAGAGCTTGCTCCAGGTTTCCTTTTAAATAGAAATATGGATGGACTTAAATTTACAGAACGAGTTGAAAACTATTGAGAAAGAGAGTGTGAAAATGAGTTCTTCACTAAGTGAAGAACTTCATTTTCAATACACATTGTCATCACAGGCACTGAATAGTGGAGGATGTGAAGGAAAGTTGGAGGAGGAGGTGGCATCATTCACACTACTCAGCTCAGCTAACTTCTACTCATGCCTCTAAAGATATTTGTAAGGCGCTCCATGATGCTGAAAATAAATGGTTTCTCTTTATTCCAGCACTCTAATATATTGGTGAAAATATTGACTCACGCTGAACTAAGATTAGGATTTTGTCATATTGCATGTGATAAACCTTTCCAGTTTGACGGGCAGCAACTGATAACAACTATCCCACTACAGTTTTTCAACCACTTGTGCGGCAACTTTACTGTAATTTCATCATGCGCAATTTCATCATATTTCCCTGAAAGTGTCATAGGGGATATCATCAAAAGCCTTACTCAAGTCAAGAATTGTCACATCTTCTGCTTCTCCTTTTGTCCTCTAAACCAGTTATCCTGTCAAAGAACGAAATTAGTCTGCTTTGTTGTTATTTGCTCTTAGCAAATCCATATTGGCTGTCTCTTACCACCTTATTGTTCTCCAGGTACCTTCAAATTGATTGCTTAATAAATTGTTCCAATAACTTTCTAGCACTGAATTTAGGGTCCCTGCTGTATAATTCTCTGGAATCTACTTCTCTGCAGATAGGTACTATGATATCTACCCTTTCCCAATCCACTGGAATCCTTCTCTAAATGGGAGATAAATGCTGATAGTGTATTCAACTATGATGAGTTACTACTAGAAGATTCTATGCTAAAATTAGTATTTCAAAGCAGAATATTTACAATATTATATCATTTTAGCTGCAAATTAAGACTTTGCATAAACCCATTCTGTGGAAATATCATTGCCCTCAGGAGAAATTACTATCTATTCCCTACAATAATATTACTTCACTCAAAAATAATGATCTAAATAATTATAGGTGGATTTATAGGAAAACATGAAAGGCAGGAAAGGGGAAAGACAGGAAGAAAGGAATGGAGGGAGACAGGGAAGGAAATATATTTCCCAGAAAGTTAATACAGGCATGTAAGAAGCAGCATCACAGGATGACTCTGAGAATGGTTTCTAGATAAATCTCCGTCAACACAGTACCCTAAAACACCAAAAAATTAAAAAAATAGACAACATTTTTTGAAGTAGATCACACAAAAATAGTGAAACTAGTCTGTCCATCCTTGCTTCTACTTAAGTATGTGCATGGCTTTTTGGACTGCTTCAAGGAGGCTGATGCAGATAGACCAAATAACAACTTCCTCCAAAATATAGCTGTCTCTACAGAGGTGTTTCTTATCAGTTTAACATTAAGTATTTGAAGCTTTGTGTATGTTCCTGGAAACAGCTGTGAAGTAAATAGTTGCTCAGATTAAAAGGAAAAAAAAAAAAAAAAGAACAAAACAGCAGCTTGAAGCTAAAAGACTGTAGGTTGATCTTCCAGACAGCTTTGTTGTTTTTTAAAGCTGTCATTCTGTTTTTAGGTGAGAATGAAGTATTCTGCATGGAAACATTTCCTAATTTAAAGAACCTTGTGTACATTTTTATTTTTGAACATAATCACTGGTGAATGTTATATACTTTGTGCATATTCCTAACTGTTCTTATACATAGTTTTATCCACAAAAATAATAACTGTAGTTTGCTCAGATTGACGATGAGCATTCATGACTTCAAGACCACAGTATATTATTATCTTTCTTGTTCTGTGAAAACAGGATTCTTCCTGAGAAATCCTTTCACTTCCTGTAACAGCTGGCCATAGAACTTTTTCTAAAGTACAACTGTGGTAATATTTCAGCAATACAGAAGAGTCAATGCTGAAGGTCTCTCTTGATATTTAATTGAATATACTCAATAACACTGGCAACTAAGTACTGACTGTACTTCAAAATGGTCTTAGGTGGAAACAGTAGCACATAGGGAAGTGCAGCTCTGTAAACAGAAGGTAAACATTAAGGTCATTTATCAAATTAAGGGGGAAAAAAAGGAAACATTGCAAATACAGCTGGCTTCAACAGTTCTTTCTCCTTAGAACGAATTTGTCTTTTATAGATTTACAGTAAGCTGTAAGGAGAGTAAGATGTCAGGGAGCTGCAAGAAATCCTTTATGAAACAGGACAGGGAGGCAGTGATGGCTGGCAAGAACTGAAGACAACTAAAGTGAGAGGGATATTTCTAAGAGGCATCTCTCTTCACAGCATGTCTCTTGTGGATGTAAAGAATGGCTTGACAATGAGCAAGACTCTGGCTCCAAGCCTGATTAAAGGAGGCAAATTCAGTTTTGCTCCCCTGTTGTTCCATTGTCTGGAATATGCTCCCATGTCTCATTGCATGCATCCTGCACATACAAATGCCCACAAGACCTTGTCTCTGTCAACTAAGGCATTCTTCTCTTGCTTTAAAATATTGACATGAAGCATGTTAAACCTGTCCCTCTTAGTTTTCTCTGGTGAGAAGAAACAGAAGGCTACATTTAATGGTCATTTTCTGTTCCATTTACTGCTAATTATGAATATAACCTGTGCAATGTTTCTTCACAAAAACAACTTTTCATCCTGTCTCATAGCACATCACTTCCTGTTTTCTAAAGACTGCTACAGTCAGAAATATTCTCTGTTTTCAAACTGCATCCATTTTAGCTGTCTCAAGTGTCTTCCTCTCTCCCACAAAATGTTACTCATTGGAATTTCAATCAGATCACTCTTTTACCTATCTCAATGTTCAAATCATCATCAAGGTGCCTTGAGATCCAGGATTGCCTCCAAAACCTGGAAGCTGCCTCTCTAAGTGTGAAAATGAGTGAAAATATGAACCTTACATGTGACATTACAGCCAGACATGGAAATAATAACTGGGAAAGCCAAGAAACCATGGTGAGATTACTGGTCATTATGAAAAGTTCATCAAACAACCTAGCCAAACCCAGGCAAGGCAGAGTCACAGATGTGACAGATGTGACAGATGTGTTAGATGGCATTGTCTATAGAATTGCTTAATGTAGCTAATATTGTGTGCTACATATGGAAAAGTATTACTTTCATACTAAATTCCAACAAGAAAAATGGATGTAACAAGAAGTTCATTTCATTCTGACAAGCAGCATGAGAACTGTTCCGACAGTTCCAACAGTGCCTTGCAGGACCAGTCTCTTTACAGGAACCTCTCTAGAGATGAGTAGCAGTATTTGAGGAAGAAACACAGTCAAGTTGCAAACAGTTCGTAGAAGACACAAACGGGGCAAATAATGAAAGAACCATTTACTGGGGAAAAATATGCCAGCACAAAGCACGAAAGAAATAATGAAAAAAAAAGAGGCAGAATGTTTTTGGAAAATAAAAGGCTCAATTAAAAATAAGGGAAAAAAACCTATATAAATGACATGCATAAGATTAAGCTATTTGGGAACCAAGGCTACAATCAGTAAAAAAAGGCTAACTGACAACAAGTGCCAAGGAAAAGCCAGCAGGATAGAAGGAACACTTTGACAAAGTGCTAATCTCTGCTGACCATGCAGGTCCAAGCACTCCAGGCATGCTGGAAGGACAGGACAGCTTTCAAGGCAGAAGGGAGGAGAGCACTATGGTGCCAGCAGAAAAAGAAGGCAGAAGGAGCGTTGATGTAGATCAGAAGAGGAGAGTTGATGGTGCAGACAGCATAACTGCTGAGCTGTAAATAGCTAGAAGGACAAGTGTGAACAAAGCATCAGAAGTATAATCCTTTAAGCTTTTGAGCAGGGGTGATATTCAGTGACTGGCAAAGCACAGCGGCTGTGTCAGTCTACAAGGCTACCTAACTAATTCAGGCAATAACAGATATGAAACTCATTGTCAGCTTCTAGGGGAAAAAAACCAAAGCACGAAGAATAAGACTTTTAACAGATTCAGACAAGTTATAAAGAGAGTTTTAGAGGGAAAGTACAGTTTCAGATCAGGTACTGCTTGGGTGTACTCATCCTGAGCTGTACAAGGACAAAACAAGGAATAGGAACACCTCAGCAGTATGAGAAAGAAAATAAGCATAATTTTCCCGATTTTTTAAAATTTATTTGGAATACATTATTGAGAACCTAACAAAACTTATTAGATCTCCATGTGCTGAGGGTAAAACTTCATTTCCATAGTGTTTGATTTATGTGTTTCAAAGGGTCTTAGCAGAAACAATATATCTATTAAGAACAGCTTAAAACACAAAAATACTATTCCGGTTTAACAGGTTCATATAAACTTGTAAAAAAAAGCAGACCCATTTTCACTGTTTTTCTCCTGCTCCCTCATGAGTTTAATGCAGTGTTAGAAAAGACAACTTCAGTTACCTCATTTAGGAGTGAACTCTGAACACATTAGGCATTCATGCTTGATTTCCTTGAATCACTGATTCTAGTTGGTATTCAAGTTCTGAGGCTAAAAATATAGCAAAATTAGACTTTTCACTGATTTCCACAGTAAAATTTCAGTGCAGGTGAATTGGCATCAATGAGAAGTGATGCAGAGTGGCTTGGCTACTGGACAGCTTTATGAACAATTAAGACGGAGAGTAATTACTGCGTTGCCACTTGAATGTCAACACCGTTTCGATATTCCGTGGCATGATTGTGTTATGGTCACACTTGCTGGAGATATTAAATATGTGTAAACTTTCATGGTTTTCCCCTTAACTTCTACCTGCCAACATTTGAATGCAAATCAGCTGCAGAAGATTCCCTGGAGTTATTCTCAGAATAAGCACCTTCCTTACATGCTCCCTCTGAATGTAAATGTCAGCTAGAGCACTAAGTAGGCCAGACAGCAGCTTGGTCTGGAAATAGTGTCCTCTTTCACCACAACCCGGATCAATGCTCCAAGTGCCAGAAGGTGGAGGTCAACATGAGCACCAGAGCCTGCCAACACCCTCAAAATGTGAAGGTTTGTGTGGGACATTTCTGTGCTGTCACAGCAGTCAGGACAGAAAAGAAATTGAAATTCAGTTTCATTATATCTTCATGAGTTTCCATGGTGATGCAGGGAAAAAAACCTGCAGTTACTCCTCCCTGCTACCAGTATCTCGGGAGACAGAGGTGGAGGCTTATGGTGAGGAGCAGGAGGCTCACAGACATTTCTCTGCTCAGCGGCATTGCAAACCTGTACAGGGTGATGTGATACAACAGACACAACCACACAATCCAGTAATGCCAGAGGAGCTGTTGCTATCACCCATCAGTACCGAGGTACCTCTATATAACACTTACTTATGTGTGTACATGTATTCCAGAAATTATTTGTCTCTAAAAGGAAAATGGAAGTCCAACTAGCAGCAGCTTCAAAAATTAAACTAGAATATTACCATCAGTCTATTTTCATCTGTTCAGCCACCTGTCTTAGTCAATAGGAATGAAACTTGTTTTGAGACTATTTAATGTTTAGAAAAGGAGCAGAGGCAGATCCCACAGCAAGGTCTTACACCCTTCTATTTTCAGGTCATGATTATGACAGAGACAATGCCTCTGCAGGACAATATAATGGGTTAAATAATTTTTTAAAATATGGATGATAGTCCCCTGTAAATCGATGAAAGGCAAGGGTCTGAAAAGCTACAAGACTCAGCTGAATTCTACAAGCTACACCTGTCAGGATGCTCAGCATGCTGGGGAATTTGTTTTAAATATTTTAAGACAGTTTTAAGAGAGGTTTTTTTAACCTAATCTGGAAGTTTAAAACCTCATGAAACTGACTGTTGACCACTTGCCATTCTCACTAATAGCTCCGCAATTAGGTATGTTTTGTAACTTGGTTATTAAGCAGTCAAATAGATGCTCTTTGAAGAAATAGAGTCCCCTATAGCTCTTTGAGACAGCACTGTGGATTTCATGTTATGATGAATATAATTTGCATACTTTGGGTGCTATTTCCTACTTGTCCTTTCCTAACTGAAAACACTGATATCACTGAATCTTTCAGCAGGGCAGAGAAGAGCTGCAGAAGCAAACATGGCTTATTCCTCAAATTAGGAGCATTTGAACGATCCATACAGGAAAGTTTTTAAACATGAGACTGGTGACTGACACTTCAGCTGCAATAAGCTATATATATTGATTCTTGCGCCCACTAAAAAACATAAAAATAACAAATTTGGCATTCAAGCTTATATTTTTGACAGTATAATAATGGAATCAAAACATCATTGCAAACTAACATCCACCCTTTAAGGTTGTTTATGAAGGACAAACTTCTCATAAATATGTTTGAAAGGTACCCTACAAGAATTCCCCCATATAAATACTTCATCAATTTAATCTGAATAAATTATAAAATGCAATTAAACAAAACCCATTTTTTGAAAATTAAATACTTTGCAGTATAACATTAACTTTGTAATAGCTGCTGCACATAACGGTTCCTTCAATAAATATCAGCTGGAGAATGCGGAAAAATTTTGTCACCACATCACAGACCAAAGAAGCAACACTGAAATATGTAAAATATATCTAACAAAACCAAAAAAAGGTGTATACAACGTTTTGAGAAATATATATAATATTTATGAAGAGAGATCACGGAATCAAAACAGCCAAACTAGTAATTAGACCCTCAGTGACTAAATTTTATCATCGCAGCTCTGTTGGAGACCTATGCAGTGAAAACCAGAAACCTCTCTTACTAAAACCAGTTTTCTTATTTCTGAGAAAGAATGCTTGTATTGGTAAAGGCTAGGCCGCTTGGATAGATGAGATTTATGAGCCAAAAAAACACACACTGAGCCAGAGTACATGGTGCTCCCACTGAGAATGCTGCGGACCTCCTGTACCAGCACAATATGGTGCAGCCTCTAGACAAAATTGTGTAATTGGCAAACTGTATCGTTTATTTTCCTTTTTTTTTTTTTTTTGGTAAAAGAATATTTTTAGCACTGTTTTTGAAGCAAAGTTATGAAGGTGATTTTTGAACCTGGCACATTATGCCAAGGGAAATCATGCGCAAACAATGAATTTATTCTTGTTTCATTCAATATGGAATATTATATTATTCTGAAATTGAAATTTTGATGTTTTGGTTCCTGACATCATCCAAAATATAATTTTTTATATTTCAACAGATAGTCCCATATTTCTCTGTAGTGGGAAAAAATCTGTTTTACATGTGTAGACTAGTAAAGCATCTTAACAAACTGGTACATGACACTGTTATTTTCACAGGACAGAAATTCCATTTGACCCTCTTCTTTTTCAGCACTACTGAAACAGATTGTGTTGGTGCTATCAGGAAACCATCTGCTGAGCAAATACGGGTTTAACCCTAAACTATCCCACTGCCTCTGGATGACAGCATTCATGGTGAAGCTTGGGAGTGGCTTATATCCAGGGTGTCTGTGGCCTGACTCCTCACTTCTGGGGTAGCTTTGGGTCCTACACTGACACGGGCAATAATAATTGAGTTCAACCCCTGCTTGCTTTGTAGTGCCTTGACAACACCACCATGCAGATGAAAGAGTTCCCACCTGGGGGAAAATAACAGAAGATTGGCAAGGAGGATTGTAAACACACTCAAGTGACTTGCAGCTGGGGTGTAGGAAAACACATACATCATACTAACTGTTGTTTAGTCTTACATATTTGACAAGTACGACATCTGTGTTTAGATAACATAGGCCTGTGACAGATGTAGCGGTACCCTATCGAACATGCTTGAGGTTCCTGCCCTGCTGTGGGAAGGATCAAAGTACAGTGGTACATCACACCTCTGTGAATTCCTGATATACAGGAGGAACTAGCAGGCTGAGTGATCTCTAGCATGGACCGTGGTGCCTGCATCCCTGCTTGTATGCCTCCATCCACATCCTGCTTTGGGCATCCCACAGCTGGCGAGGGAACAAAAATGAGTTTACTCTGCATTTCATCTGCAGTTTCGTGGTTGTCCAAGTGTCCTGCCCATGCCAGCTCACGCATCACCCACATTGTAATTCTTATCTGGGTCTCCCTTTAGTGATCTGGCTGCTCCCATGCACTGTTTCTTCACATAAAACAACCTGTTTAGTACTCCCAGGATTCTGTGAGCCTGTAAATCACATATTCTTTCCCCTGCCTGTATTGCATTTCTGCCCTTTCAATTTATATTCCCCTGAGAAGTGCTGCTAAGGCTACATGTGTAGAGATTAAAGGCAGGATCTGCTGTGACTTACAGACATCAAAAGCCAAGAGCAGTATGATTGGAGTAAATTGCATGTTACTGGCTTTTGTTAGCCTCCAAAAGCCTCTTATTATCATTCTTGCTGTAAGTGTTCACTACCGCTTCTCTAGTGATTGTAGATGCCCATCAGAGGTGATAAATACTACCTCCCAAAAGAGCACAGGTGATTTAATTGACATGCAAGAGCAGGAACTGAGGCGGGTGGGCTTAGTGACCTGTGAAAGCTGTTGTTCGTGACACATCGCATGTTGCATTTCCTGGTTAAATTATTGTTTGCAGAAACAATTGCCATTTGTCTAAACCTGGATTTCAAACAGAAAAAAAATCTATTGCTGGTAGTTTAAATATACTATAAAGCCATGCTCTCACCACTCTCCTCTCCACTAGATGCAGTTATACCGGTGTAAAAACACACCTTTGTGCTTATGTACCTCTCTCACTCCCAAGTGGCAAGTACTCATTCCAGTGCAAGCTACATTCAGAGCAGTATAACAAAATGCACACTCTCATAAAATTGCACCCCTTGAATGCATGAGAATGAGCAGACTGTGTTTTCTAAAGGCCCATCCATCCTAGTACCATATCTCTAGCACCAGCTGTCAGCAGATCTGGATGAAGTGTAGGAGTGGAACAAGAGCATACAGTACTCCCCTGAGTGCTGTCCCATCTCACGAATCCCTGCTGGAGGGGTTCTCTAAGCTTGATATAGTTTCTATATTTAGAAATTTAGGTAACAAACCATAATATAATTTTACCTAATAACTCATGAACTGAGGAGACCAGATATAAATGGTTGGGCTTTTTTTCATTTCTTTGCACAATTTACTGTATTTTACAGAACTCATCTACCTGCAGTTCTAATTCTAGGTTTCCCTGCTGGTATTCGAGATGGCTTATGGGTTGTTCATTCCCTATATATCTAGCTCATAACTCTCCCAATATTTCATTCCTTTCTATCCATTTCCTGCAAATTTCAGAGGTATTGCTTTGTTATTTGGTCTGCCATGGTGATGTCATTTTGCTCACTCTTAAATCTTCCTTCTTTTTTTCTTTAGTCCACCACAAGTGACTTGAAGTCCATAAGCATAAAACACTTGCAATAACCTATGTGCAAACACCAAGATATTTTTTTTCTGTATGACCAAATGAGGATTAAGTATTTTCGTATGTTCTCCATGGGACTCTACATATATAGTATTCTTGAATTTATTGTTGAAATGTCCCTTAAAGATGCTGAGCGCTGTTTTCTTTTTTTACAGTTCAATTAAAAACAAATATTTATAACATCTTTGGATGGTTTTAGAGATTGTTTTTATATTTTTTCCTTTTCCTTCTAATTGTTTGGGATAGTAATAAAGTTAAATATATTTAATTGCAAGAAGTGGTTTAAATAATTTTTTCGGAGAAGATGTTTAAAATATGTGTTATTAAAACTTACAAATTAGCATGCACTTTTTCAAAATTTTATGTATGAAGAAGAATTTAGTTAATTGTAACTAGGTATTATGCTGTAGACAAAAGTTTATGGCAAAATATGGAGAAGAAAGTAAATAATGAGTGACAAGAACAGGATGCGTATAGTATGACAATGGTGACGTGAAGAAATGGTCTGGAGAATGACAAGTCACACAAAAGAAGTTTGTGAAAAATTGGAGGAGGGGGTAATTAACTTTGCATGTGTTGTTATTTGTTTGCACGTAATACTCTTTATTAATTTTTGCTGGATGTAATGACTTTATTTACACAGATAAAGACACTTGCTCTAGTATGTTATCTGCATTTTTGACCAACTTGTACAGAGTCAATCATGGACAGACAGGGTGTCAGATCCTTTTTGGAGAGATTTGTCACCAAACGAGTGTTTTGGCTGCTTAAAGAAACACTGTCAAATGTGTTGGCAAAAGCAGGGATTAATAGGAATTTGTGAAAATGTAGTTTTACAGAGTTTGATGGCAATGTTCATGGCTCGTGGAAGGGTCTAGGGACTCTTTACTGCTTAGGCAGTTCTGTCAAGGCTTATCAGGAGCTTCTGAGATCAGGCACAAGGAAGGGGGAAGAAGGGCGAGGGGATGCACCGCCACAAGACTGACCACTTCCACACAGCCTAGTACTTAATTTGAGTCTCTTTTCCTGAGGTAGTCACTCAAAGCTTTTAATTATTTCCTGTGAGCTTTTGAAGATGAAATAATTGCAATCACCTAAGGTTTGCACTTCAGGGCTCTAAACCAGAGTTCTTCTAGTATTAGTCTAGAGATAGAGGACTGTGGGGCGTTTAGGGTCTCTGTGTCAGAAAACATCGCTACAGCACACAGTTCTGGGAACTCCCTCCAGAAACACACCTGGCTGGTGACAGCACAGTGCTAATAACACCAAAGTCGAGGGTTCAATCCCCATACAGGTCATTCACTCAAGAGTTGGACTCGATGGTCCTTGTGGGGCCCTTCAAACTCAGAATACTCTGTGATTCTATGATTCACGCCAAAGGGCAGTACAGGAATGAACACAGTATGTATGAGATTGGGATCATTACGGGCAAAACAAGGGAGTAAATTCTTTTACAGAACTGTAAAAGAATTCTTGTACTTATACTCAGCGAGTTTTCAAATAGACTTGGGAGTTTCCAAAGAGGGCCTTTTCATGCAAAAACTTGGTATTATGGGAATAAATTAGAAGATGCAAGTAGTGGGAAGTATACTTTGTGGCATAGATTTGGACAAGAGGAAAAGGATAGTAGCAAGTGTGAAGGTAAATGAAAAAAGGTTTGCATGGGCACAGTAGGAGGGGAATACAGGAGGAACAAGTACTCTGAAAACATTTACAGAAACCTATGGTGATCTGTTCAAATTGAGTTTGCTTACAAGAGAAAACTGAATCAGATATGACATTAGTGGGTTATGGGTTTGTGGGTTTATGTTACTATAGAATATATAAAAATGTATAGAGGAACCTGTGTGCACTGTTGAGTATTACCATATTATCTTACTCTACTTCTCCTCTATAGACATATCCTGTATATACATTTTTGTCTAGTTTCAGCACTATAGCAAAATAACAAATTTCAGAAAAAGCAAGATAGAAAATTCCTCTCAGGCTGCCAGTCTAGTAAGAGGTAGCAAACCCACCACTTGCCAATTTCCAAACTCCATTCTGAGTTATTTCCTTTTCGCTCCTCTTATATGCATTGGAGGTTATGCTAAAAATCAAAATGCAGTGGAGTAGCAAATATCTATCCAAACAGTCCAGTCTGACAAATTCCTGTGTGGAGCAAGGCACAGAAAAGAAAAATTCAAAAATTACCTGTTAGAAGAATGAAAGACAAAATAAAAGGTAAATAAAAATTGCTTTTACAAACAACCCAAGAACTCAAAAACAACAACAACAAATAAAACCTATAAAAAAACAAGGGCAAAAAACACTAAAATTGTTGGTCTCTGCTCTTTGACAAACCTTTGTTCTGTTCATAAACAGCTTAGACAAGCATTATTCATCGTCACAGGATTTCAGGATGGTAAACCAAGACAGGAGAACAATATTTTGTTCACTTGACAAAGCAGCCTAAAAATTTCAGAATAACTGTTTATCTCTGTGGTGGGTTGACAATGACTGGATTCCAGGTGCCCACCAAAACTGTTCTATCACTTCACTCCCCAGCTGGACAAGGGGAGAGAAAATATAAGAAAAAACTTGTGGATCAAGATAAGGGCAGGGTGAGATCATTCATCAGTTACTGTCATGGGCAAAACAGGCCTGATTAGGGGAAAAATTAATTTAATTTATTAACAATCAAACCAGAGTAGAGTAATGGCAAAATAAAAAAACCCAACCAAATCTTAAAAGTACCTTTCCCCCAGTCCTCCCTTCTTCTTGGTGTGGAATTCACTCTCAAATTCTCTACTTTACCCAAGTGGCCCAGTGGGACAGGGAATGGATACAGCAGTCACACATTGCCACTTCTTCCTTCTCAGGGGATCTCCTCACACTCTTCCCTTACCCCAGCGTGGGATCCCTCCCATAGGAGACAGTCCTCCAGAAACTTCTCCAACATTGAATCCTTCCCACAGGCTGCAGTTCTTCACAAACTGCTCCAGGGTGGTCCCTTCCACGGTGTGCAGTCCTTTGGGATCAGTCTGTTCCATCACGTTCCCTGTGGGCTCACAAGTCCTGCCAGCAAACCTGCTCCAGCACGGGTTCCTCTCTCTCTCCATGGATGCACAGGTCCTTCCAGGAGCCTGTTCCCATGGCATCACAGCTTTCTTTGGGCATCCACCTGCTCTGGTGTGGGGTTCTCCAGGCTGCAGGTGAATCTCTGAATCCCTGTGGATCTCCATGAGCTGCAGAGGAATCTCAGCTCCAGTGCCCAGAGCACATCCTTCCCATCTTCTTCACTGACCTTGATGTCTGCAGAGCTGTTCCTCTCACATGCTCTCACCCCGCTCTGCTCTGGTTGCAATTGCTCATGCACCAGAGCTTTTCCCCCTTCTGACGTTATCCCACCACCATTGCTGATGGGCTCAGCCTTGGCCAGCAGCGGGTCCCTCTGGGAGCTGCCTGGGATTGGCTCTGCCAGACATGGAGGAAGCTTCCAGCTGCTTCTCAGAGGAGCCCCCCCTGTTTCCCCCCAGTACCAAAACCCGCCATGCAACTAGAACACTATGCAACCCAACACTAAACTAGAATATTTTACAAAAGGGTAGGATTGCAGAATATTGTGTCATATCTTTTACTAGCTTTCTCCGTGCTTCATATGCCTCCATAAATGTGAGAGGTTGTAATGGGATTGTTTGGTTTGGTTTTTGGTGGGGCTTTTTCAGTAGTGTCTCTTTTTGAATTTATGTTTTTGCTTAATTTAATCCAAAAGCACACTTATCGAAATTTAACAAATACATTTCTGAACATTGAGGTCTTGTTATACGATAAAACCAAGAAACCATCTTATCACAGTGAATAGCTGAACGATCACTTTGTTAGGCTATCTGTAGAAACATGAGCTGCAGAGTAATCTAATTGTTCTTGAGAAAGTTTTTTTCTGAAAAAGAAATTACTTTGAAAAATCAGATTCCTCATATTTGGAATCCAACTCTATTAAGTTTAATAACAATATAAACCCAAAGTTTTCTGTAAGATTTTAACTGGGAAATGAGAAATCATGAAGATTATTTTTTTCTCATTGTAGTATCTTTTAGAACTGAGTCTTGGACTCAGACTGAGCTGCATCTACTTCTTCTTTTGAAAGAAAGAAATCTTGAGGATGATTTCTGGGTAGAACCAAGAGAAAAATACTTTTTTTTCAGCAGACATTGTCTGTACTTCTGCTGGTAATAGCAAAATCCTTTCACTTGTCTAAAACATTTATTTTTAAAACCTTCTATTGTCTATTCAAAAGGTATTATAATTAGCACTTATCTGTCATTTTGAAGTCTAATTAGTTAGCCTTGCATTCTTATTAAATTATGAAGAGTTGAAGGTCATGTCATACATCATTTCCAAAGTAAATGTCCCCTAAGTCTTTAATACAGTCTTGAAATTTACCACTTTTACAGATATGACATTTGGCATTAAAGATTTCAACATCATTAAAATGCAGGTTTAAAAAAAATTCCAGGTTTTATAAAGTACATTGATTTTCTTATTTCATAAGGGGGACTTTGATTTTCCCCTTTATAACCATTTCTTAAAATCACTGAATACCATGATTCACCATTTTCAGGTGTTTCATACTAGCTTTTCTCAATTATTTTGCTGCAGTTGCTCCTGTGTGTTTTGAAATGATCAACACAGAAATTGGTCCAATTACCTATCTATGCTTTTCAACATTTGCCTGGCCATATTTGATTAACAACACTACTCCTCTGCTCCTTGCCCCACCAATTACAGAAGCAGGATGCTCAAATGGCAATGGAAAGCCCAATTGATTTTCTGTGCTGGAGGAAGGCATAGAGCTGTGAAAGTGTCCAGGGAGCGGGCAGACTCCGAGGTGGAGGAAAAACAGAGGTGTGGGACAAAATTTCTGTCTCCTGCAAAGAGACATGGGGAGAGGGCTCTGGGTCACTCATGGGAGAGAGGTGGGAGCCTGCACCGTGCAGGTCTTAATTGTGGGTGTTCCCAGGCAAGCCATTGTCTTGTGGAAGGAGGAAATTTAATGCAACAGACATTGCCTTTAGATTTTACAGCCCACAGCTTTGCTCAGACACTGCTAGGCCCCTTACAGCCTTGGCTGGGGAGTCCTGGCTGTTCAGCACCAACAGGGTGTTCTTTAGCCCACAAGGCAGCCCGACAGCACCTTCTCTCTGCTGCAGACAGACTTCTGGGTATGAACAAAACTTCACATCAGCTTGAGCACGTCTGTGCTCACAAACTGCATCTCCAGTTTTGGTACAGGCTGTTAGGGGAAGACTTTACGCTTGGAAGAAACTGTACATTTGAGAATCAGCAGCAAAGTTTCAGCAACTTTGGTGGTTTGGCTTGTTCCTAGAGCTCCCACAGCTGAACTCTCAACATTTGTTTATACTGAATGCAAATATTTGTGCAGTAGAATTGTTTCATTTTTTCAAAAGAATTTAGAAATAAAAATCCATCTATGTTCCGATTTGCATTTAGTTAGTGCTTTAGACATTACATTTGGGTCTCTATTGGTATAAATAAAACCAATAGATTTAACAGGATAAGAAGAACTTGGGGTTTTTTTCTGTAATTTCTTGGTTTAGCAATGCTTGGCTCTCTCGTGGGGTTTTATTTTTAAGGCTTCACTGTGTGTTTTGATGCCAAGGTAACAAAACAACTGGTGAAAGCATGTTCACTTGCACCGCACCTGCCTTCATTAGCAGCATGTTCAGAGAGAAGGGACGGAGATGAGAAGGGACTCAACAAACCAAGTCACAAAGTGATAAATCCAACTGCATGTGAATCTGGAGAAAGCTTAGAATCCCTTCAAGGGAAGGTTGGCATCTCTTCCCTTTCTATCTTAACAAAGCGACAAGTGTCTTGATTGGCTTGAGCAGATATTTCAGTAATTATTCCAGAATTATGGTCCATTTTGGGGGTCAGCCACTTCTTTGATGGCTACAGCTGAAAAGTTACCACTGAAGACTATTAAATTGTTCTAAGCTTAGAGTTTATGATGGAAAATAGGGCACACATCGAGGAATACTGATATTACATTTTTCTCAATTTCTACATGGAAATAAGAAGTGGAAGAAAGAAAAGTTTAAAGCTGGGACATCTAGGAAGAAACATGAAATTTTTCCTAGCACAAAGGAAATTATAGGCTATTTCAGTGACTTGGAAAGAAAAAAAAGACAGCACCCCCTTCAGAACTCCATAAACCTTACATTCAGGGCCCAGAGATATCAATCTGAAACCCAGAATCTGGTAACAGAGTACATTCATCTGCTGCAGCCTCATTGCTTTGGAAACACAAGCTCATCTTTTCATTTGCAATTAGAACAAAAGCTAACAAACCAACCAAACAAATAGAATCAACAAACAAACAAACAACAACAAAAGAAAAACAAACAAACCAAACAAAAATCAAACCAAACAAAAAAACCAAACCCAAGCAAAATCATAATCTCAGATAAATCTCAGTTTAAACTCAAAATTAGACTCAGGTCAACTTTGGCATCTCAACTTTAGGCAAGAAAATGAATATTAGGTAAATATTTAAGGGCACAAATTTTTGCCTATGGCTTGTGCATAAAAGTTTTTTTTTACCACCATGCCAAAGGTAAATGCAAGGTAAATTATGTAGGTCACTCTAGAAGCAGGAAAAGCTATGTCCCCATGCATTTCTGCTTAAAAAAAGAAAACAGGCATTCTGCAAAGCCTATTGTAGCTCTCCATCTGCTGAGCTGAGAGGCTGAGGATGACATGAATGTGCTGAGTCTCCCTTTTCCCCATATGATAAATTTGAACTAAATAGTTTTTGACATTGTTTAGGACAAGTCAGAGTCAAAGCAAGCCTGGTTTATGTCTTAGGCCTGGACAAGCAGGGTAACCAGGGGACAGCCATTAATCATCAACAAATTACAAAGCAATCACAATGCCAAGACAAAGGTAAAATCAATTACAGTGACAGTTAAAATGGTCAGATATCAGACCTGAAAGCTTTGCAGTTAATAAATGTTCTCATACAAGATAGTAGACTGTAGCCTTCCAAACTTTCAATTAAAACCCTAAATTTTCCCTGGAAGGAATAAAGCTATTAGTTAATAGAAATTATTTGTATAATAAATTAAACCAAAAACTATGTATAGAAATTAAACTAATGAACTAATCTACTCCCTTACAAAGAATAACTGGCAGTTAAAACAACAAAAATGCTATGTTACAAATCTTTCAGTAATGACAGTTTCTTTTAACTGCTATTATATCACAAGAAAGATAAGAACAGAAGTAATTGGCACCTTACTTTTCTTTAAATTGAGTGATAAAAAGGCAAAAGAAAGTGTGGATTACTTAGTGGCCATGTTCAGGTTTACAAATTCTGCCTTCTACTCCTGTGCCTGATATGATGCAACGTCTACCAAGACTTTTCAAATCCACAACTCTGGGGAGCTAAATGTGTCCTTCCATTAGTATATTATAGCATGAGTAGTTGGACTGAAGACGTTCAAATGAGACAACCTGAAATAAGAATTTCAGGTACAAGGAAAATCAACAATCAAAAGGCAGAATGAAGTTCCTATCGTGTAGGAAGGATCTGAAAGTCCAGGAAAATGAAGAGAATTCAGATATCAGTTTCCCAATCAAAGCTCAGGCAAACCATCATGCTGCTATAAATACACAGTGTCTGGTTTGAAGATAAATTTCCACCACTTGGATTGTCTGGGAACATGAAGGCAGAAAGCAGATCCCTCCTGAGAAGACCATACTGGAAGATTGGAAAACTGCTGACAGACTGTAGTGGGTTGACCTTGGCTAGATTCCAGACAGCCACCAAAGCTGCTCTATGCAGCTGGACAGGGGAGAGAAAATATAACAAAGGGTTCATGAGTGTAGATGAGGACAGAGGGAGATCACTCATCAAATACCATCATGGGCAAAACAGAATAGAATTAGCAATATTAATTGAATTTATTACTAATAAAATCAGAGCAGAATAATAAGAAATAAAATAAGACCTTAAAAATACCTTACCCCCACCCCTACCTCCTTCTCAGCTCTAATTCAGCCCACACAGTAGTGGAGGGAGACAAGGAATGAGGATTATGGTCAGTTCATCACAGGTTGTTCCTGCTGCTGCTCAGGGAGAGGAGTCCTTCCCCTGCTCCAGTGTGAGTCCTTTCCACGGGAGATATTTCTCCATGAACTTCTCCAGTGTGAGTCCATCCCACAAGAGAAAGTTCTCCACAAACTGCTGCAGAGTGGGTCACTCTTCCACGGGGTGCAGTTCTTCAAGGACAGGCTGCTCCAGTGGGTGTCCCACAGGGGGTCACAAGTCCTAGCAGGAAACCTGCTCCAGCGTGGGCTCCTCTCTCCATGAGTCTGCAGGTCCCTGCCAGGAGCCTGCTCCAGCACAGGCCCCCCACGGAGTCACAGCCTCCTCTCAGGCATCCACCTGCTCCAGTGTGGGTCTCCTCCCTGGGCTGCAGGTGGATCTCTGCATCCCTGTGGTCCTCCATGGGCTGCAGGGGCACAGCTCCCTCACCATGGGCTGCACCACAGGCTGCAGGGGAATCTCAGCTCTGGCACCTGGAGCCCCTCCTGCCCCTCCTTCCGCACTGACCTTGGTGTCTGCAGAGTTGTTCCTCTCACATGTTCTCACCTCACTCTTCTTTGCCCACAACTACATCTGAGCAATAACTTTTTTTCTCTCTCTTCTTAAATATGTTATCCTACCATCATTTCTGATTGGCCCAGCCTTGGCCTGTGGCATGTTGGTCTTGGAGCTGGCTGGCATTGGCTCTGCCATACATGGAGGAAGCTTCTGGTAGCTTCTCACAGAAGCCAGCCCTGTACCACCCTCGCTACCAAAACCTGGCCGCACAAACCCAATACATGGACCCAGATTCCCAAATGCGGTTTCTCAGCTGAAAGAGGTACCTCCTACTCAGGCACTTAGACTTCAGATAGGGTGTGGATTTCTCAAAAGAAGCACCTTGAATTCAGTCTACATTTAAGTTGCTCCCAAGGGACAGCCACCAAAAAATGCTCTTTGGGTTCAGCTCATCGAGGATCCTTGGCAAGTCACCCATAGTTAACATTAGCTGAAAAATATTTCCTGCACTATGGGTGAGAAATTTGGTATACAATCAAATCAATTTTCTAACAAAGTATGACAACAACAAAAAAACTAAACAAAACCTCAATCCCATCATGTTTTTAGTAAAAAATACAATTTCATTCAGTCTTTTATCTAGATCCTATTTCTTATTTCATTCTTAGGATCTCTGACTCTCAGAACTTCTCTAAACTGTAGATCAAAATGAATAGGTTTACAGGCTTGAAAATTCACTGTGGTTGTGATCTGTTTTGATTTCCCAACCAGGCAGGGTCATTTCATATCACACAGCTGATGCCCAGTGCATTCAAGTAGAGTGCACTTTTTAACGGATTCACACTCCTTGTCTATTAGAACTAAATCCTCATATTGGTGTTTTGTTTTTTTCAAATGATTATTCAAAAGATTAAGAAAACCTAAATGTTCATATGAAGATGCATTTAAAAAGCAACTGTCGATACTAAAACTTGAAGAAATCTAGTTGTCAAAATGCAAGAGTACAAAAATGCATGGAAAATGCTCTCATGCTCATGCTTTCTGACATGAAGTCATCACAAGCAGGTCCATGCCTTCTAAACCTCTGATAGTTTCTTTCATAAAGTAGTTATGGAATCCATTTATCATTATGTAAATGGATCTGTTCAGTAACTGAATCCAACACACAGAATAATATGGAATAACTAACTACATACATGACTGTTTTTTATAAGCACAGAATCTAGATTATCATCTCTGACAAGTTGCACTGTGGGCCAAAGCTCATATGGTTATTATCCAATTTTTAATGGGAAGCTTTTCAAAATACATACTTATTTCACTATAACTCTGGAATTTCTGTTTAACAACCCACAGAGAATAGTGGCAAAAACATTTATACTTTTGGCCGTGGCTTTTTCTTATTAAAAAAAAAATTGGCATTATATATAGAGATGCAGATAGTATATATTTTTAATCTGTTAGGTTCAATAAATATCTCACACCTTGGACTAAAAATATTAGTTTAATGCTTTAATCACTTAGAACATTTATCTGAGATAATCTATAACCCTTTAAAATATTTACAGGTTATTATTAAAACCTTTAACTTAGACAATTCACCTATCTCCAAATATTAATCCATTCATATATTGATGACTAGTCAGAATTATGAGTAGTTGCAAAGTCTTAATCTGTTTTTCCAATCAGATATGGCATCTTATTCAGGCTGAGGGGTTATTTTTATTGCTAAATAGGTACCAAAGCTTGAAACAGGTGCATTCTTGAGGCATTGTACCCAGCTCAATAAACTGTGAAGGGTTTAGCCTCACTCTACATCACATATGTGCTCTCGTCTCCTTCTCTCTTCCATTCAGTAATATCTCTATCTAGGTGGGTTTCTGCTTGTCCTCTGGACTGAATATATTCCAGGCCAAAGACATCTCCTCTCCATGTGAACTCCAATGCACAAGCCACTAGATGACCTACCCCGTTTTAGATGTCCTTTATGTTTTCCTTGTTCTGTAATTTGCCTCAGTAGTTAGTTTATTCAAAGTTAGTTCTTCCCTGCACTCCTATAATTGATCTTTGATAACTTTTTTCTCATGGAAGTAAAATGACCGGTTCAATGTAACAAATTGAAACATGAGAAATTACATTAAAACTGGGAAATATTAATATTGTTTCTTTACTTTAACATAATTTCTGTCCTTCAGCTTTCTGAATTTCTAGATTCTATCTACAATACAGTAAAAATAATAATTAAATGTATTCTGTACATGTACATATATTCCATATTATATGTGAAAAAATTTCTTTTAAATATTTTACAGCTGCTACTATAAGCCTGTCTCTCAAGCTTTCAATGTTAAAACTAGACTGCAGTAAACAAAAGTGGTTACTCTTGTAGAGGGAAAACACCCATCTACTGGGTGAGATAAGTTAAATACAGAATCACTCTTCTACCCACCAAGGTTCTGCAGGATAAACTCCTTCCTCCAGCCTTTCTTTCTAGTACAGGAAATTTCAGAGTTCTCCCAAGCCACAATAAAATCTGGAAAAGCTGCTGTGCACTACCAAGATAACTATCTACAAGTACAGGCAAGGTACTCCTCTTCTCCAGGGTATCTTCTTCCCCCATTGTCCACTGCACCTGCATCTCCAGGGATCAACCCTTGCAGTGCATGTTCAGGCTTTGCCTTTGCCTAGCAAGGAAAACACCTCCTCCAGACAGAGGACTGGCCAAAAGAGCAGGCAACTGCCAGAACTGCTGCTTGTTCTTCTCTGCTTTACAGTTGAAGATTTTTTTACCTAAAAAATACTAACACGTGGATCTATGTATGAACAAGATGAGAATAAACACACCATATGCTCTGCCAGGTCTCTTACCCCAGGTTTGTAAAGTCCTTTGATTTATAGGGAACTGCTAAGTTCAGTGTGGTTTTTACAGGTCTCTGTTCACAGGCGACTTTGTCCTTGTGCTGCATCTTGGTGACCCTGTTGTTCTGAAGCTAATTTAATTGCTTTAGTCTTGCACCTTCAGTAGTCTAGGAATGAAAGCTCCTCGAGCCACTGACTTCTGAGCCAGACCACGTAAGTTCTATGACAATCCCCCAAACACCAGCCTGCCAAATAAAAACAAATTGTTCTGATATAAATGTTATGAAAAACCTACTAGCTAATAGAATATCTCCTTGTTACCATGAAAAATATCGGTTGCATTGCAGCTTGATATTTTTTTTCATGTCTGAACGATAAAGGCTCAGGAGACTGATTTCTTCCTGAAGAGCAGGAAGGTCATTCTATGAACTAAAAGCTGTGAGGATTGGACATGCTAGGGCTACATTAGGTTTTGGTTGCTGGAAATATTAAATAGACACTTAATGACATACACTTAATAGATACTTTTACCATTACATATTTGGATACATTTCTAAAAAATTATGTGGTGGTGCTGTAGACAGTGACAAAGAGAAAAAAACTGAGTTTACTAAAGAAAATATGGAAATATAGGACCTCCAGAGACTGCAGGGTTGATAAAAAAATTGTTCAAACTACCAGATAGAATAAAAAGAGGAAGGTGAGGTAAGCACTGATGATTAGGTGGGAGACAAAAAACTGTAAATAAGTCATGGGCTCCAACATGGCTAAAACCTATATGTAGATTTACTGTTGAAATGAAAGCCTGTACAAAGAATGTTGTGATGTGGAGTGTGTCAAAACCTATTGACAGAAGAGCTACGAACAAAGCTAGGTTAAATAATGCAACAGGTAGCTGGAACCAGCCTAGAAAGTTTGCTGAGGGTCAAAAACATTCTCTGTGAAACAGTTTAGACTGCAGAGGTGGAAGAAGAGCAATTCAGCAGCTAAAAAGATTAGAAAGTCCACTGAGATATTCACCCTGAAAAACAATGTCCAGCCAGCAGAATCTGTGTTATATGTTGATATAGATAAAGACATATGTTCTCACTCTAGATTGCAGTGTAATGTTGGAACAACTTGACCTCGTTTTAAATGAGCTAGCTCAGGTACTGGAAGCAATGTAAATGCTATGCTACGCTGCTGTATTTATTCTGCAAGGGCAAGTAGAGCTCTCTGCTTCTATAGGTGGCTTTCTTCTAATGAGTTTGCTTGCTACTTGCCTATCAAAGCAATCTAGTTCATTGAAAGCTGTTTCCAATATCTCCGCAGTCTTTAAAAGGTACATGTATCCAGATGTCACAATAATGTAAGAGTGAAACAAATGTTACTGAGACTACACTGCCAGTTTCCTATCTGTTAAGAAAAAGGCTAATGAACAAATTCTACTAAGACAGCAAAAATAAGAGAATAGTCTGAAAAACTATATCAGGGCAATATCAGCTACCCAAAATTATTGTCTCTGTTAAAGGCTGAAAATCACACAGGAAAATGACTGGCTCAGTTACATTCTGTGAAAAACTTCCTGGGAGAAAATGGTCTTTGGCCTGATTTCAGTTCTCACTACCAACCTATATAACACAAGTGAACTTGAAGTAATTTCAGCCTCCCTGTTGGAATTTCAGCTTTTCCTGGAGTAACTCTAGAGTAAACTTAAAATTCCAGATTCCAAAGCAGAGGGACCACATCTCTTTGCCAGGGCTGGGCACCACTGGCATTAAGGCAGATCTCTACTGTTTCCCACCAGGGAGAAACAAAAGAAGATAAAAGGTAAGGAAGCCTGCAAATATCAGCTTGCTAACTGTTCTTGCACCTTACTCCCACATCAAAACATGCCAAGGGATTACTCCTAGATCCCTGGTCTGTATGCTAGCTCCACTAATTGAATCTGATTTTATATTGGATAGAACAATTTGCTCCTTAATACACAATAGTAAGACATCTACTTTGTAGGCAGGTGTCATTGTCAAAGGCTAATCAAATCTGCAGTAATCTGGTTCACATTTATGTTCACCTTCTAGCAAGCTTAAGCATATTTTTACTTGACTATTAAAGAATTTCTTCTTTAGGTTGAAGCAAAAAAAAAAAAGTTATGCTTCAATTGCCTTTAAGAGCCTTGCATTGCTTTATCTTGATTAGACCTATAAAAAAAAATCCCTCTTTAACTATATTATTTTCTGTATTAGTGAGAAATCTACATTACTACAGCAAACAAACTACTGTCCTGGTGCAGCTCAATTTCAACTTGCAATTAAATTCTCTACTACTACTGCAGAAACTGGCATTTTCTAAAACATGTTTTAAGAGAGTTCCATAACAAATATTCTTGAAACTGCCTTCACAGCAAGGTTTATATTAATGGCAGGAACAAGTAATTAGAAGAAAGGATCAACATGAAATTCTCTCATTGTCTTCAGTATTTCCTGCAGCCCTGCAGAGAAGGACTTATGAAAAATCGGACTTGAGCCAAAAAAATGTGTCCTCACAGCCCAGGCAGCCAATCTCCCCCTGGACTGCATCAAAAGAAATGTGACCAGCAGGTTGAGGGAGGTGATTATCCCCCCCACTCCTCTTCTCTTGTGAGACTCTACCTGGAACGCTGTGTGTGGGGACCCCAGCACGTAACAGACTGTTGGAATGAGTCCAGAGGAGACCACTAAGTTGAACTCAGGGCTGGAAAACCTCTGCTATGAAGACAGGCTGCGAGAATCGGGGCTGGTCAGCCCGGAGAACAGAAAGCTCTAGGGAGACCTTAAAGCAGCCTTCCAGTACCTGAAGGGGACTTAAGAGAAGGCTGAAGAGAGACTTTTCACAAGCTGTGGGACAAGGCAGAATGGTCTTAAGCTGAAGGAAGGTAGGTTTAGATAAGATATGAGGAAGAAATTCTTTACTGTGAGGGTAGTGAGGCACTGGAACAGGTTGTCCAGAGGAGTTGTGGATTCCCCATCCCTTGGAGATCTTCAGGACCAGGTAGGATGGGGCTCTGAGCAACCTGATCTACTGAAAGGTTCCCTGCTCACAACAGAGGGATTGGAACTAGATGACCTTTAAGGTCTCTCCCAACTCAAACCATTCTATAAGTCTATTAATTTCTTCCCAACAACCACATAAAATTTGTAAAACTAATCTTCCTCAATTTAAAATAGATTATATTAATTGAAATAACAGTTTATGGTGTAGTCATTCTGGATAGGGAGAAGTCTTACTTGTGATGTCCAACACGGCAAAATTCAGTCTAAGTAGATAAAATTCAGGAAAACCAGAAGAAACTGAATATCGGATCTTATAAATTGTCAGAGTCATCCATTTCTGTTGCACAAAGATGTATACACAAACAGAATCCTAAAACAATCAATCTCTGTATTTTATTCTTTCCTACAACACAACACAATTTTTACTATATAAGCAGCCATGTGAACAGTAGACATTATATTATTTCATGCACAGCTAACTCACACAAAAATGGGGTCCAAAACCTTGGGTAAATTCCATCCCTAGCCACAAGTTCTTGTTGCATTAAAAAGCAATTGGAAAATGAAAGGAAGAAGCAGTGCTATATAGCTAACTTAAATCCAAATAGATTTCTTTGAAAGAAAATCACTAAAACTTTAATAATCATAATCAAAGTGAGGCTAAAAGTAAAGACAGAGGGAAAAGAAAAAAAAATACCAGGGGATGATGAGAAAGAAGTAAAACTCAGGAATAAAAATAAAAGAGGGGAATAAAGGAGAGTGACAACTAGAGGAAGAATAGAGGGAATCCATCAAATGGATGGGGAGAAAACAGGGAAGGAGATAGAAAAGGAAAACACAGAAGGGAGATGGAAAGGGTAAGACACAACTAAGCCATTTATTATAATTAATCCAATTGATTTAAAAGCTATAAAGAATTAGATTAAATCCCTAGTGTATAGTAATCATACTCATAATTCAACCTTGCTTTTGCAAATTTTTAAGAGCAAAGAACAATACAATTTTTTCAGTAAACTAAGATAGCCTACAGGTTGATGGCGTTAGTATCCCATTTTAGTGAAAGCTAGATAAATTCAGCATCTCCATGGGAAAACATGAAAACAAAAGCATTTGTTTGATTAATTACGTCAGTAAAACTAGTCAAATTTTGCAAAAGTCTGTCAGTAAAAAGATATCAAGACTTAATATCCAGCTGCAATATGATGTGAAAATGTTGTTATTGTAGCAAAATGAGTCAAGAGGAGACATATACTCTAATTTGAGTTTCTATTTTTACACTATTTTTATTAAATCAGCTTCCTAGATAGCTGAAGTAAAATTTGTGTCAACATTGGAGCATTAATGACTGCAATCTGAAGTGAAGAAATCGTGATACTTTAGTCTGAATGAAATGTGGCAATATCCATTTCATTCAAGATGCCTTGTTTTTGTCATTTACTGTTCCTTAGCCTCAACCTATAGCACATTCTCTAAAATTGCTTTATATAGAAAGAAAAGAAAGAGCTGTGAGATGTTATCAGCTTGTAAACTATTTGCTGAAGGAAAACATAAAATGGGCCTGCTGAGTATACACTATTTCTGCATTTTGTTCCTGAAATTATGTAAGAAGGCAGTTTATAGCTAAACAAGGTATGTCCTTTTTAGCAATTATATGCTGCCATAATCCTATTTGCTGGGGTAAAATCCATTTTATAAGGAGACAAAGAATATGTAGGCGTGCACACTGATGACATATAAAACATCCCAATACACAACATACTACTAAAATCAAGTTGCTACTTTGAGTTTATTGCTTTTTCACTAGCGTTCATTTCACATTTTTCTGTGAGACACTATGTAAATTCAAGATGAGTTTATTTCACAGTGTTTGTGAGAGAAAAGATCCAGACTAGCAAAATAGACACATGCAAGCACATTTTAAAATGTGATCGAATTTGCCAATAGAATAGGGATTTCTAATCTCTGAAATATAGTTGGTGTGCCCATTTTAGACAAGCACCTATAAGACATTCTGTTGAATGTCAGATACAGATACTTAAATAACAGGTTCATGTCTGTAATATTTTTCCAGCATTTTAGAATACACAGCTTCACAGCCCTTTAGCAAGATATGGTTCCATGTTAGAAGAAACCTTTTTCAACACACTGTCAGGACTTCATTTCTGGAAAAGTGGAGAAGTACGTGTTCTGGTATATTTCACAGCACAAGGGAATCATTCACAGTAAATCCTGGGGCTTGTCAACTTGTTAAGTCTGTCTAGCTATACAAAAAATTATTCACTTGGCCCTGTCCTAATGGAAAAGAAGCTCCCTTGCTTCTACTCCCACAGAACTGGGACAATTTACTTGAAACACCTGACTCTGCATGTGTGTGTAGAGGTCTGAGTACCAACCACAGGAGTGAAGCTGCAAAGCTTAGGGCATTCAAATGGGCAGACACAAACAACTGGAAGACCAGGGATCTGAGGCCAGCTACTGGGATGATTCTATAAAACAACAACAATTTCAGATAATGAAACATAGTGGCTAAGGTCAGCATAAACATGCTGGCTAAGGTCGGCAGTTGGAGTGTGCATGTGCGTATAAATATGTGTGTATGTATATGTAAACACACCACTAGCAGACTTCGATCCTGGCCAGCAGGAGGAGAGGAGCAGCACTGGGCAGCCCACGCTGTTCATGTTCACGCAGACACTTTCCATCTGTGCTGACCCATTTTCTGTGCATGACTATCCATAATAACGAACTCAGCCTTGCTGCTGGCTGAACCTGGGCACAGGGAACCACACAAGTCCCACAGCTTTGGGTTAGTGGATACAGCAGCCACTGTGCCGCTGGAGCTGCTGTCTGCAGAAGTCCAGAGCGTCCCTTGGGAATTTCTTGCCATCTGACCACAAGGTTTCCAACCCAGCTCATCCTACTCAGGATTGCAGGGGCACCACAGAGTGCAGGACAGATCGGTCGCATCTTGAAGGAGGACATTGCCACAGTCATCTCAGGTAGATTACTGAGGGGTGACAGCTTATGAACAGTAACAACCAGGTCTGAATTAAGAAGTTCTAGGCCATCTGGGACGTCTAGTTCCCTGGAATATGGTGTTTCACGTTTTTTTAACTGACACTCCCATTGCATAAGTAAGGCCATGCATTAAGCCACATCTCTCTCTATGCAAACACACCCCAGCTTGTCATACTTTTTTATATATAAATGCCATCTATTTTATAAGATGCATCTTGTAACTATCCATTATGAAACCACAACAGTATTAATACATTTTCTTTCATTTCCCATTTCTATCCAAGACATCAAGTAATTCTTTACTCTTGCTCAAATTAATTTCCTTCCTGTTCCTGAACCCTCAGCTCTGTTCTTTCCCTAGACAGATCTCTCAGACACTTGTACCCATAATGAGCACTTAACTTTTCCCATCTTTCTCGTCTCCTCCCACTCTCCTAATTTGCCCTGTTTGCTTCTTTTACCCTTTCATCTTCCCTGTTGCCAGTGCTATCTTTTTGTCCTGTTTTTCTTTGCCTGCCACAGGTACCCTTTCACCACATATCTGTGCTAATAATTCCAGTTATTCTCAGTGGAGAGTATCTTAAATGGAAATCAATCCCTGAGTCTATTTTACATGTCATAGAAGCACTGATGTTGAGAAGAATGGGTTTTCCCTTGATAATTTTCATAGGCACATACTTCTCTTCATTTACTGAGTATGGTATAATAATAGGAATAGCTATTTCTCCAGTAGATGTTACTGGGAGTTTCCCATCTAAGATTTTGATGAGAAATGTAAACCAGTCCAAATCTCAGTTAATGTGAATGAACATACATTATTCCCTCAAAACCAGAGCCTCTCTGTGAGTGTTGGTGACAATCTGGAATTTGGTCAGCCAAAGTTTAAGCTTGCTTTTTCCCAAACTAAGGGAATTGCTTACCTTAGGGCAATTTTATACCTCAAGTGTCATAAATTCTTGGACTGAAGTAAAAAAGAATCTTTCTCTTCCTTCTTCAACCTCTTTGTCTTCTTCCTCGTTTCTGGACACAAGAAAGCTGTTACCATAGCTTCCATTGGGCCAGAGCTGTTCTGTAATTTTTGTACCAGTAAGACAGAAGCAAGTATTTTACTTTGCCTTTCAAGGCAAGAGCTTTAATCAAAATCCCTGCTGAATGACACTGACCTGGAAAACAAGGATCCTGACTCACTAATGAAATGTCTTGAAGCGCTCTTACTGAGGATGAAACATTCCCACGAAACTGCAGAGAAAAAATTTTGCATTGCATTTTACCATTTAAATAACAAGAAAATATACCAAATATATTAATATCCCAGTGATCAACAGGACAAAATGTGGAAAAGTTATGTTCATGTGATTTCTTTTCATTCATCCCTTCTTCTGTGCTAATTGTTTCCCGGATGTGTCAGCCCACCAGCTCTGGCTTCAGAATTGCTTGACCATGCACATTGATGTTCATTTGTTCACCAACGCTAAAGAAAAAAAATTGAGAATTTGAATGCTTTATAGTTTTCCCTAGCAAAAGAGGGAAGTCTGGTTTTCTGAGACCAATGAGGTGGGATGGAAGAATAGTTTTATTGTTGCTTTTTCCTGATAAAGTGTCATTCCTTATTCCACTGGCAGCAATGCTCCATCCATCTGTGAATACCATGCAATG
Organism: Melanocharis versteri; assembly: GCA_013397845.1. Classification (NCBI taxonomy): domain Eukaryota; kingdom Metazoa; phylum Chordata; class Aves; order Passeriformes; family Melanocharitidae; genus Melanocharis; species Melanocharis versteri. The sequence goes on along the minus strand of VZTG01010075.1, from coordinate 398,373 downwards.
TAACTTCTTTTTTTGTGCATTGTTCAGGATTTCACTGTCTTCCTAACTCCATTCAGAAATGAATTGGAGAATTTATTTTCACCGTCTGTCTAGTTAGAGAGCATTCACTATCTTGTACTACTATAGCTGTGGAGAAAATGTCATTTAAAATGGCTTTAACTCCAATTTAGTTTTCTCTGGTTGTCAAGCCATACTCTTTCAGGTGCTAATGAGAATAACAAAAGCAACTATTTCCACTAGCTGCTGAATCTTGAGCATCAGGTGGTTCTATACATCTATTCCTCTCTGTAGCTAACAGTAGCAAATGTAGTAATTTGTTGGCACTTTGCCACTTTTTCGACTTCAGGGCACAGGACTGTATTAAAAAAAATGTTCCGTCTTTTCTTCTTTTGGCTGGATTTTAATTTTAGATCTCAGTAAAAATAATATTTATCTGACTAAAAATAGCAAAGAATCAGGGCAGACATAGCTTGCATTATGATGGGCATAAAGAACAACTGGCTGGGGTGACCATGATGTGAGGTATTTCATACTCTCGAGGAGGCTTTTCTAACAGAATAGTAATTGAGTCAGCACTCCTTGCTTCTCACTTCTTGTTTATAGTGTCTCTTGTTACTTGATGGGTGAGACAGATTAAAAGGATTTCATTGAATACATGATACATTTTAGAGATCATGTTTGAAACCCTTTCTCTTTTCCATTTCTTTGCTACTGACATATATCAGAACAGTGATCCAAATTTCAAAACTGGTTCATTTTAACCCAGCTGCTATGACTCAGTAATTGACAGAAGGCTGCTGCTTGTAACTCTGCTACAGTTAAAAGCACTATTTTGTAAAGAGTGTTCTCACAAAAAAGCAAAGCTACTACTCTAATTGAGTTTATCACTGACACCAATGACAATTCATTTTTACTTTGAAGTCAGCATGTAAGATCTACTTCAGGGAGAGCTGTGAAACTTGTTAGTGCTAGAAATCACTTTTCTTTAAAAGAAAGAACTGCCTTCAATCTCTCTATTTAAAGACTTTACTACCACCACCACGCCACAATGACCAGTGTTCACTGGCAAGTTTTTACGTGCTTTCTTACCTCCAAGAGTCTCAGCTTTTCTTTTCAGAGTCAATAGTTTGTCTGCCTCATTATGTACTTCAAAATGTCTTAGGCATCAGCGCTAGCTAGTGCTAGCCTTATTCTCCCATCACTAGTACTTTTATCATACAGGTCTACCCACTTTGAATTTCCACTTACGCTGTACCTCAGTCCCAAAGTACATCTTATTAACACTTCTGAAGGTCATAAAACAGGGAATATTACAGAGCATTATCCCTGGGGTGAGATGGACAAGACTGCCAATTACCACTGCCCCAGACAAAAGAACAAACATGACTTCATTCAATACAAAATGTAGACTTCTCTGCTTTGAATTAATAAGAACATCAACAGACCAAAAGTAGAGACATTAACACTGAGCTACTTAAAATTACAGACCAAGTCCAAACTCCATTGAACTTAATAGCTAAGTGCTTGGCTGACTTCGATGAGTTTTGACGCAACTGCTGCAAATTAAGAGCTTTTACATGTCCAGCATGAAGGAAGAAGAGCTCATACAAAGGTATTCAGCATAAAGATTTTTAGCAAGCTTCTCTGACTTCTCAGCAGTGAGAGAGAATGTTTCCAGCCATAGTTGTGAAGTTGTTCTGGATGTATTCCATGATTATTCTTTTATAAAAACATTTGTCACTTCTGCTAAAAAGACCTACTTTTTTCCAATTACCTCAAGACTGAACAGGATATGCATGATATTTAATAGTCCTACACCTACTGTAACATTCATGTTTACATCTAGGTGTGCTAATCAACAGGAGATAAATCAAGGTAAAGATCATCTCTACAACCAGTCTTCTCTATAATGTGAAAAAGGTGATGTGTATTTCCTGGTATATTCAAAGGCACCTTTTATTTTGCAAAGTATGGACAAAAAATGGAATTAACAAGGAGTGGATTATTTTGCATTTTGAGAACAATCTATATAGAAATAAATGGACATTCATATTAATTCTTCCAATTGTCTTTTATGTTTCAAGATATAAAATGTGGTTTCATGTTCTAAACAAATTTTAGCAAATGGTTTATATGACTTCAACATAAATGCATAGCAATACAATATTTATTCTCTAATATGTCTTAAGTGTTGCTTCAAAAATATTCTGAACAAATTCTCTCTAACTTTTGATTCACCAGCAAACAAATACCCCGTAGAGTTTAAAAATATATCACTAACAATTCCTGTGTGAACGAATAGCAAGAACTTCTATATCCTGTTCAACAAAACCTTTGAAGATTTCAGAAGACATTTTAAGGAATTGTATTGCTATAGATACTACAAATCAGCAATGTATATTATTTCTGTTACTTTTTGCATCTCAGAACTTAGAGACTGACCTGGATAGCTCCAAAAGCACAATGTCGTGATATATGTCTTTACCTTTTGTCCTTTTTGTAAACAGAGAAAAGCCCCAGGGAAGGTTATGCCATCTTTTACTACTCACAGCCTTGGAATAAAAATTTATCTGGTGCAATTTTATTAACTCTGTGCTCTTTAACTTTTTCTAGTTCTTTGGGTAGATGCAGACTGAAAATAATAGAAGAAATGGCAAAGATTTCATAGATATAGTACTCCATTAACAACTTTAGCAAAATTGTTCTGTCCTTGGGTAAGCAGACAGAACAAATTTCCACATCTCCCTTCTTCCCCAGACACATTCAAACCCTTCTACAAGAGTATCATCCCAGGGCTCTTGATTGAAATTAGCAACCTGTTGATTCCAATCGTTACATGTCTACAGCTCATCCTTTCAGAGTTTATGCTCAATAGGTCGTGGCAGTCTGGGATGTAACTCCAAAGAACACTACATTAGCACCAGCCATGGTATGGAAAAGAGTTCTCAGGACTGGTACACGTCGCACATTATCAGTTTTCATCTGCTGTTCTCATGCAAAGCATGCTGAAGCACCAAGCTGTCAACTGTCAGACAGGTATATTTACTGTACCTCTTAAGTCCTCCCCAGATTCCTACCACAGATATTTAGATCATGAAAAGTTTGGTTCCTACATCTTGGACATTTTTATTATGTAGTGTTGGTTATGACTAAGCACAACTTGTCTTAGACTTTTCCATTTATAACATAGAGCAGAGCAGCCACAAACCCAATGAAGCCAGCAAATTTTCCTATAATGTTAATTTCTGGCTGTGACCATGCACATTTACATGTGCTATTTTCATAATTATAGTTGTATTGACCTTTAAGGTCTCTCCCCATTTTTTAATAAATCATATTTTAATAGTTATAAGCATCAACAAAGAAGATCCTACCTGAAATTTTTAGGGATTTCTTCACACAAATCTATTTATGTGTTTCCACATAAGGGGCAATATCTTTTTGCCCTTGTTTGTAAATTAAAAATGAAATTATTTAATTATCTGATGCTTTTATCATATAAAAACTCTACATACACATTCAGAAAATCAAAATCTGCAAGGGTAAAGTAAAAATGAGGAATTTTTATTTCATTTTGCATGGAATAGCTTTTGGTGTGTTTTTCTTTGGGGTTTGTGATGAAACCTGTTAGAGCCCTATTAACATATGTCATGTTTTGCCTGATTACATGGAAAAAAACTCACGCATAAACTAATTCTGCCAGATCTTTCAGTTTGGGGAGCAGATTTACCTTGATAATTGAAATCTGCTTATTTCCAAGTAATTTCAGATTTCCTTATGAGCATTTCACATAATGCTAGTATGCATCAGATAAAAATTCCGTGTGTAGTTATACAGGACATGTGTCAAGAGGGACCATGTTTTATTCCTACCCCTCAAATATTAGCAAATAATTCTGTCAACTAACCCCTGTATTCATTTAGAAGCAAGACTCTGAGAAGCAGTCTGCATTGCAGAAAGCTTCAGTAGAAAATTATATAAGCAGAGATGATGGTTTAAGATCTCTTCAGAGTGAATTTGACTTTCAGATACTCTCAGGAAACAGAACATCATGGAGCAGTAATACACATGCAAGTTTTACTGTAGTAGCAATATATTTAAACTTCATGAGTTACCATTGCATAACGCCTTCATTCCAATTGCATCATACATTTCAAAGCTTGGCTGTGTTCTTCACATACAAAAGTTCTTTTTAAAGCAAAGGGATTTTTCCTTCTTTTTTTTTTCCTTTATATTTATGCCATGTTTCCTTTTATCTAACGGCAAAATTCCTCCAACATGAGCAAAAAAAAGCCTCTCTTGAAAACTTGTCTCTCAAGTTTTAGTATTCATTCACACTCATAAAGAAACAGCAGATGAAATGTCATCTCTGAAAATATTGAATAGAAAATATCTCCTTGCTAAGAGGGAATCTTTTCAGCAAATTGATTTTTAACTTCCTCTCAAAGGCCAAATTGTTTACTATGTGTTCGAAATTATATTGTCTTACTTAAGATAAGATGTGAGAGTGATTTTTGGAGGGCTTAGAGGTGACTTTAATATGGTAACTCTCACATCTAGTATTACCCTTTAGTGTTTCAACCAAAGCAAATGGCATTGAAAGACTACTTCAACTGTGAAAAGCAACTAATATTACAACTATTATTGCTACTAATATTTTCTTTCATTGTTGTTATAAGATACACTATGGGCAAATGTCTTGCATATAACAAGTAACCAATTGTTAATAAAATGCAGATTAGCATGACAACTAAATCTCATGTAAAGACAATTATCTGTACTGTGAACTAGCTCCAGGTCAGGGTCACATTCCTGATTAATTTACTGCCCCTGTTTCTGTCTTCCAAGACACAGAGATTTCAAATCACAGAGATTTACACCAAATAGATTTTAAATTTTGAGCACAGGCTGCTCCCTTTTCACAACCAAGCTGAAGAATACAACCTCAGGCTGAAGGAAAGGTCATTCTTTAAGGATTCCTACTATGGAAGTTGTCCGTCTTGCCCTTCCCTGTGTCTAGCTGTAGCCATGATCTCCTTGATCTCTTGGCCCAGCGACAAAAATAATCTGAGTCTTCACTTAACTAATACAACAAAAAAGGTGAAGAGTTTTCTGGAACTTCTCGCTCTTGAGATATGATTTGCAGCAGTGCTACCAGGGAAGAAATGGGGGCCTCTGACCAAGTAGAAGATCAGAGAATTGTCCCCTTTCAGCAGTGACTAACGTGACCGTCAGGCTGCCAGCACTCTATTCAAAGTGAAGCAACACAGTATGCAAGAGAAGCAACTGTAAAATAGCAGGGAATATATGAAAATTAATTTTTTTTCTTTGCCCTGATGGTGAGACAACATCTATGTGAACACAGGCAAATATTATCTTGAAAATATTTTCTTGAAAATATTTTCTTGCACAGTATAATAGCAGGTAGGTAGGCACAGTGATGTTGCTGTCCTCATCACCCAGCGAGACACCATTTCTTATTTGAGTTTGGATCTTTGAGCCAATTTATACGAAATTTTTCTGTGAGAAAAAGCAACCCCTGTTACATAAGAGACAATGAAGCTGACAAAAAAGTTGTCATGAACTCCCATATAGTGGCTTAGGAACTCCATTTGAAAAGGGGTTACAGATATCTCTAGTTTACCATGCTTTCTGTGAAATTTTTGGCAAAGACAGCTGTTATGGTAGCTATCAGGGTCCTACTATAAAGTGAGCTTGCTCAAAAGGAGTAATCTAATGAACTTATAATAGCTTTCCAGCATGATGCTCTGGTGATAATTATGGCTTCAAGTACTTCTGTAGATGCAAATATTAGGCAGCTGTCAGAAGAAAAGCTCTAGTAATAAGCAATCTTGGGTTTGCAGGTTAGCATGACTTTTGTTAAGTATAACACGATGAAGGAATGTTTTTCTCTTTCTCCTTTTTTAAAATACTGTACTTTTGATGTCCTTGTAAGTCAGTCTCCAAGAGAAAAGAATATTACATAGCTCAGAATATAATTTTATGGCTAGCAATATAGAAATATTCATGCTGTACTGGGCTGCTCTGCCTTTCACAGTCCACACATCAAGTTTAGCTACAAATTTACTCTATTTTCCCCAATACAAATTTCCCTAATAACAAAAGATTTATTTTGCCACTTGTTTTCATATTCAGTATCTTAATTTGTAAAAGCAATAAGCTGCAAAGAAACTGATTGCTTTAAGTAATACAGGGATGGAAATGGAATTTCCCATTAGGACTTTAATTGTTCATTTCTTCCAAACATAAGCTAGAGAACTGTGATATAAAAGCCTCAGAAATTATTGACCATAAGGCTGATACTGAGTTCTAAAACCTGGACTCGAAGTGTAAGACTTCATTATGTAAATAGGTTCTTTCAGGTTCAGCAAACAATTCGACTACTACCAAGACCAGGCTGCTGCTCTGATGTGTGAGATGTGACCAGCCTACAGAATCATTGCTCTCCATGCAATGGTAACACCTACTCAAGCAAACTTTAATACTTTTATGCTTTATTGCAGAAGTACTTCCCACAGGAATAAATTAAACCTCCTCCCCATAGTGCCGTGATTGTAATCACTGATCTGCTGAATATCTGCATCCAGTGCTTTTAGTAACACAGATTAATCTGTGCTAGCATTAGTAGAGAACCTTGGCCTGGAGGACCTCAGGCCAGAGCATCAGGGATATTATTTTAAGGCCTACAGGATCTCTAACAATTTTTGCAAGTTTAGCTTCACTTTAATACTGACACAAAAGGTTGCAAATTTAAGTGTACTGTAATTCCTCCTCAGTGCTACACCAATTATTGACATGCTGGCTGTGAAACTTTGAAGTATTATGCTATTTTTCAAAGGTAGGAACCATGGGAACTCCCAATACTTTTAATCCTGGGAAATGCTCACGTAGAAAACTCTATAAATTACCAGGAAAAAGTTGTGATATTCATAATTTGCAGTTTGCAAAACATTGAAACAGACACAGAAAGCAGAGAGTTATCCATGCCTATCAGAGCTCACTGTACCTCTCAGGCTGCAGATCCTTTAGCCCTTGATTTAGAGCAATTGTAGGATTTCAATTGAAACATGCACTTATCACTCGCCATCCACACTTAGCACATTGAACAGTTCACTTCCCAGAGCAAGTGTGGTGCTCACAGACAAGGTTTGTTTTGGAAGCCCGTACTTTAGGTACATAACAAATGTGCTTCATCGCCTCCTGGGAGTGGAGAACATAATGGTCCAAAACAGTGCTTGTCCTTTTGGCGATTTTAAACCATATCTATGATAAGGACATCCAATTGAGGAGACTAGACTGAATTCAGTCAAGAATAAAAGCCTCAGGATAGAGCTAATGTGGTGGCCCTGGCACCAATGACTTCAACCTGTGGTCTGCTCCTACTCAGCCAAATGACAGCCTTAGCCTTTGGGAGCGGTCTCGGGGCTCTGAAAACAGACATGTTACATTGCCTATCAAAGAAGTAATATCCTCAGCTTTTAATGAAGATGCCTGTAGTCTCAGGCTGTTGTCACCCATACGCCAGAGAATAATGCAGGTCCTGGATCCCTATCCAAATATCTAAGTATAACTATGTATTAATTTTCCTTACAGTTATTGATAAAGAATTAAGAAGTGCTTACACACTACTTCAAGAGAAACCAATATGGGAATTTTGTACCCAATCCAATACAGAAATGAACTTTTAATGTAGACTTCTTGGCATCTGAGTTTTCAGTCTAATTAAGGTTAATTCATAAATAAAGGAGAATGCTTTTTTTAATAATAGTGCACTACTGGACCAGTAAAATCAGTGCAACAGGCAGAAAAATCACATGTCTAGAGGAAAGAAAAAGACAAACCTGTGATTTTCAGAAGTACTTATTTAAAATCTTATTGATGTCTGTACATTCATAATCCCTACAAAAATACTTTGCAAAATACTGCTTGGTAATTGCATTAGGTAAAATAGTATTAACCAAAATTATTAAGCAAGACCTGTACAGAAAATTCATTAGGGAATTTATGTAAGAATAAGTTTACAGGTGCATTATGCATAGATTAGCTGTGAAAGAAAGACTTAAGTTCAGCCCAAATACCTGAGCTACAAAAGGAAATGTATCTCATCTCTTTTCTTATGTCTTCCATTTGTTTCTGTGAATCTGACATCTTCACTGGGGGTTGCTTTTCTGCCAGGGACTTCTCAGCAACGTGACTTCCCCACAGCATGATTGTCTGACACAATATCACTGACTCTCACTCATTTCTTCCCTATGCTGTCTTTGTACGGGTTATCTGATTCTGCATGTTATCTGAAGTGTATACTCGTGAAACAATGCTAATAATTATCAGACCTTGGATTTTCAAGTTATCAGCTGAGTCACCAGCCACTTCATTCCTACTCGTGCTGTGGTAATCTGTCTTTTCAATAAGGCTTATTTTGTGCAATTTTTCTAGTTTCAATATGTTATGTATTCCTTTGTGACAGAACAACTGAAATCCTGGCAATAAATTAGAGAGGGATTAATTCTTTTGTTAACATTTATAACAAAAGGCCAACCCTCAGCAGGTCAGTTGTCCCCAGAGTAAATTAGGTTATAATCCATCAAACAGATGTCAGAACCCCGTAAAGATAGGAGCATATGTGTACACTGACAAATTCATCATGTGAAAATCATACAGATGATGGCATGAGAATATTTTACTCTTCCCTTAGGCACCATGTATGAAACATATTTTCTGAATTGCAGTTTGCCATATTTTACTGAATTTGTGATAATAAATAAGTCTGTAAGTGGCATACCAGTGGCAATGGAAGCACAGCATGTTCACTTCTTGTGATAATGACAGCATTTGCCAAGACAAGGCAAAGGCAAGCCAAGGACCACCTGAAGAAATCAGCTTTCAAACATGGAGTCTTATGTCACCTTCATCCTTTTGTGCACTCCCAGAGAGACATCCAAGCACCCATGAATTTTCTCTCTGATCACCACACAAAGGAGATCCAAGTCCAAGGGTGGAAAGCAGCTGTGGTGTGTCCCGGCTGGGACACAAATGGCTGAAAGATCATGTTTCTGGGGTGTACCATGGGACTCACACACTCATACTACTTTACGTAGTTCTAGTCTGATCCTCAGGCTCCCAAACATAGCTTTTTTAGTAGCAGACAGAAAAAATGAACTGAACACCCAACTACGAGCCACAGAGCCCACTGAACACAAGGCACTTGTAAACAGCAAATAGAGTAATTCCATTGAGTAGGCCCTGAAAAGTCAAAAAAAATGAAACTCTCCACAAAGGGACTTCAGAAGTACTCAGTCCCTCTCTGGACACTCTCAGATATTTTGCATCACTCTTATTTGGACATAATTAAAAATTCAGTTTACACACTTCTGTAACCATATCATGACCTAAAATAGGTGCCTAACTTAGGTACTAAGACTGAAACAGCACTAACATTCCAGAAAGCAACGAGGAAACAAGCTGTTAGTGCTGCTGTATACCGGCTCCTTATGGGGTCCTTCCGACTGGGCACTTCCTGTTCTGGACACCATAATGAATTTATTCCTTAACTGCATAGGGAATGAGGACCTCTGGTGAGCAAACAGCCCAAATCACAAACCTGATAATAAGGTGGCTGTCATGCTGGCCATTGCAGTTATCTGCACCTGATGTAATGGGACAAAACCAAGAGTGTCACTTTTTATGCCCATTAACCCTGTAAACCATGAATGGACTGTATTAAAGGGACTCTAAACACCAGAGGTAATTTTAAGCAGTTTGCTTCAATTAGCGCCCAGCCTACATTTTATTTTCAAAATTAACGATATCTCATGGAAATTATAGCATTAAAAGATTATACAAATAGCAGCTGCACAGAAGCATTTAAATTCTTTGAAAATTTCTATACCGTTCGTTTCACTGACTTGAACTATTTAGAGTAAATATTTTTCTGAAAAATCAGGCAACGTCATTAAAAAATGTAATGGTGGTTAATAGAAAATAGAGACTCAGGCACTCAGGTGGCATTCTAGATAACTGGCGCTCAGCTGTAATTCAAAATTATATTGTAACTGAAATGTGAACATTTCCTGGAAACCTAATAATTATTTTTAGCTTTCTCTTTCACTGGAATAATATCACCTATGGATGTTTTCTTCTAGCAAATTAGGTTTTGGTTAATAAGAGACATTAAATCCCTTTCACGTGAAACTGTTAACGAGGTCTTTTTAACTTGTTTCTATTTTGGGCATCTTTTGAGGTCTTTTGTTTGTTCCATCAGAGTCACTATGAATTGAAACGCATGTGGTACTCCATGAAATGCTTGATAAAAAGCACCTGACTATTTCAAGAGGTTAAGTGGCCATGATCTGTCTGTACTGCAGCTGAGAAGAAGATGCAGTTTGACATAGTATCTAATTTGCTGTGACATTCAAGTTTTAAGTGATGTTCAAGGAGATGGAAGTCCTGGCTCCAAACATATCCCAACGTGTGCTGGTCTTCTGTCTGTTAACTTACTAATGAACCATGATTGAGTAAAGTAATGAAGAGTTTACAGAGAGCCCCAGGAAACCAATTTCCAATTTTGCAACCAGCAGGCTTTAACTTCACTGCAGTCTTTGCTAATTTTGTCTAGGAGGGGACTTGGATACTAAATGCCATTTCTGCTTTGTGAATCAGACAGACTTTTCCAGTCCCTGAATACTTACTTGCTAATGAATGTCTCTTCTACACATCCATTTTATTTCCATCTGTAGTTGTTAAAAATAGGCTGAATAACTAAAAAATGATTACTGAGAGAAATGAAATTATAATCATTGAAAATCAGAGGCACTGTTAGACTCATGGTGAGAAGGAAATTTTAATCTTCAGTCTGATCTGGGATGAACCATGGAAATAGGTGCAAGAAAAATACAGAAGGTTAATTTTGAGGGGAAAAAAATAAATAAAAATCAGTGTGAAAATCTTTTATACAAAATGTCTCTGTGTGGCTGTAAAGAACCAGTGCTTCTACCTATCCTGCATACAAAACAGTTCCATATGCAGTGCATAGAATCACATTTGCGACAAAACTGTTTCTCTTGAGCCAGTATCCTCAATGTTTGTCACATAAGGCAGTTGGAAAGAACAGTAAAATAGGACCGAAATCAAACGTCAAGAGAAAAGATACATTTCTAAGGACAAGGTTGTTACATATTTCTCCGCTGAACAGAAGAGTTTCCATGACCAGGTCCCTGTAAATTGCAAAGGCCTCATGTTTCTTTTTTTCCCAGTAAAACATAGTTTGAAAACACAGTTTTCAAAGATGATAATGCTAGTACAACATTTCAACAGTTATGTCTGTAAATAATAATGCAGAAACATCTCTGTACTATATCTATAAAAACAACTGCAAAAGCAGTCTCTGTATTTCAGCACCTTTTAACTGAATTAAAGTACTTCACATAAATTGCAATCTAAAATGCTACCCATCATGCAGAAGGGGCTTTTTTCCTCCTGTTTTCTCCTGATCCTGAGGTTGTAATTTAGAAAGCTTGCAGCTTTATCAGGGGATGTAATCTCGCAATCCTCAAAACAGCTTTGTCCATTATTCATGCTTGTGTGAGTGCAGGTTGAGATGATTCAAAATCATAGAGCACTGTAAATTATTTTCTTAGTGAATTACACTATTTTATTGACAGAGGAATGACTTGAGATATAATGATTAAAAAATGCATAAAAGTGAAATTGTGTATTCTGTGGACAATGGAGCGAGGAGAAAGCTGTAATCTAAAAGTCATAAAGTATGTGTTGGTAACTCTGCAGCTCCTATGGCTGAATATGACTCATACAGCTCTCATGGATTCCGGGTGCTGCTTTCAATTCTCTGTTCTAAAGGGCACTTAAATAGGGGGTGTATTTTAACATTTCAGAGCCTCTCCAGATTAAATATTTGAGATCATCGCAAACTGCAGTCTATCACTGGAAGAATCATACTGCATAATTATCAACCAGAAAAGAACCCTTTTTAGTCTGGTTATGTAAAAAGTAGAAAAGCATTACCAGTAGAGCATCAGTCTGGATTTCTGCCTCCAGTGCTATTATCTCAGTCAACCTTCTGCTTATCTTAGTTGAGTGAAGAATTCTGCGTTACTTTAGGTCCTGTTGGCATCAAAGCACAGTATTCCATTTATTATCTCCACGTACAGAATATTCCAGTTTCCCGACAAATCCTGATGGATCCATGATCTACACACAGTATTACTTACTAATAAATCAGATCTTGCTTTCCAAGCTTAAAACATAAACAATATATTCACTAATGAATAGAATTCTATTAGAATCTCAAGAATCTAAGAGAAACACTGTTAGAAATTATGGACATCTTCTTAAAAATTTTTAAAATCTTAGGAAAACATCTTCAGGCAAAAGAAATTATGTTTTTTCAAACAACTAAAACACTGAGCTATGTGTGCAGGCTGCAAAGGTGAAAGAATATAGATGGAAGAAACAAGATTGAAAGAAGGGAAACCTGAATCTCTCAGATTATATGTGTTATCTTTCAGATGAGGAAAGGTAAACCATTTGTTTTAGGACCTTATAGAAGGCAAGTCCTTAGATGAATAAACTTCTTCAGTAAACAGCCTAGTGCAACAATTTTCTTTGGCCAAATGAAATTGGTTTATGTTATTAATAGTTCCCTACTGGAAGTCCCACTATGTCTTTTTAGAAATACACAATTATTAAAAAAAAAAAGGCGTGAGTCTACTTCGTATAGAATTCTGAAACCACTAATTGAAAACGCATTATGATGGAATGCATGGCTGAGGTACTTTATCCAGTCCAGTAACAGATTCAATGACATTTGCAGCAATAGCTCTCTATTATCCACATTGTATTACTTGGTAAATTTAGCAGAAAGAAAAGGATGGGAAAATATGAACACAAGAAATATGAAAATAATGAAACTTTAATAGCACAAAAAGTGTGACAGATGTAATACCACGAAGAGTCATTAAATACTTCCCAGTCCATCTCTTTTTATCTCTCTCATCCTGCCACTATCAATTATTCCTAAAGTTTCTCCATGTTCCTGCAAGACTTAGGGAAGCAAATTTAATTTATGGGTTTTGCTTCTTATGTTTCCATCTAAACTTGCTACTGACATTGCAAGATGCTGAACTGTGTGATGCAAAATCTCTTTTAGGGGAGGAAAACATAAACATTTTATTATGTATGCCATGAGCAATTTTAGTATTTGTTTGTTTCTAGTGTTCACATCTTAAAAAAACATGTCTAAACAAAGCAATGGTTACAGTTCTTATCTAATCTCCTTATCATATACTTGTTTCTTGTTTTTATGCCCACAACATATTTAAGTAGAACTTATAGTAGTCTTTTTAGCATGGATCAATGAAGATGAAAGAGTGCCTTGAGCAGAGCTCATTTGTCCTTGTCAGCTGTGGATAAAAAACTAATACACTTAAAGTAAAGTTGTACTGGAATAGCCCGATCTTCTTAGGCTTATTTAAATTAATAAATACTATGAAGTCTTTAAGACCTAATTTAAGTTGTAATAGCCTACAGAGGTGCACTGAGTTCACCAGTATTTCATATGATAAACTGAAGTAGTCTAGCGTATAGGATGAAATCACCTTTTTTCCATAAAAATAAGTTGCTCATTCTGAAGACAAAGTAATGCCAAAACCAAATTAAGTATCACTTAATTCTACTTACTCTTCTCAGCTCGAAATTTTTCAAATAAGTATAACCCATGAAAAAATAAACGATAAATAGTAAAATATTAAGAAACCCATTTTCATTTTAGAAGTCCAGGTTATTCCAGACCAATTTATTTGAATATTTAGAGAGATGCATTATGAATGGGGGTTACATAAGAGCAAGATTAGTATTCATCCTATTTCTACTGTATAACAGAACTGTTACTTTCTCAGCTTGGCAGGCTCAGTTATGGACATTTCTGCCTAGTTTCTATTTCCATTTAAAATATACCCCTACAATAGCCATTCAAATGAGATTCAACAGCACATTACAAAATAATAGGGAACATCTTATCAGATAATCTTAAAAGAAAATCTCATCATAAACAAATTAATATTTTACCATCTGCTTCACATTTTTAATGCACAGTCTTTTTTTAATGACTTTTATAATTGGAATAAATTGAACAGGTTCTATGTGAAAGAAATTTTAAAAATTTGGGGAAATATATAGGGGAAATATAACTGTAATGAATTAATATTCAAAATGTGCAAAATACAGAAGTCCTTTGTACTGTATTCAAAGCACAAAGTTATATAAACTCTAAAAAAATTTTGTTATGCAGAAGCTGCATGATTATGAATAATCAGAAAGATTCATGGAATATACCCTGTTGGCAAATTTGAGCTATGTAGGAAATCAATGTCTGTTGCCTACTTCAGCTAGAATAATATCCTAGACGTTTTCAGTTCATAGGCTGGGATTTCACTATGCAAATCATATTTCTGGTCATGAGAGAGGGAGCAGCTATTTTCAGTAGCAATTACGCAAGATATTTTAGACTGATGTAGCAAAAATGGACACTTCTTAGGTTCCTGCAGTGGACAACAGGATCAATTTCAGAAATTCCAGCACTGACTAGACTCCACTGAATAAAATGCTTTTATACACAAATAGGAGCTTCATTTTAAGCATCATAACCTTGAATAGAAGCCAACTCATTTTATACTGCTCTACTGAGCCCTTTCTTGTACTCTGTTGAGTGCCCTGGTCTGACACCCTATTCGAGATTGCATTTTTTAGCAGACAGTTCCACTAAAGATTAGCGAAACTGATGGGCCTCAATTGTTGAAGCTTTCCCCTTCCTGTCACAACAACCACTCTTTATTTCTCACTTTTTTTTTTCTGACTACTCAATTTCAAATATGGTTTCAACAGGAGGTCGTAAATGTTATTCCAAAATTTAACTGACTTGCCAGCCTTCTGACAACCCACATTTCATCAGCATAAAGAATACTTAAAAACTTTCTGTTTTGAGCAATCTGAGAGATTCCTTACTCATCTGTACCAACTGGAAGTTGAATAAAACCACCTACATTAGGCGTACTTTCCTCAATCTTCTTAGGAGAGCAACATGACATAAAAACATGTAGTCTTGTAAGTTAATAAAGCTCTTCACATTACCCCCCCTTGCTGCTGCCTGCTTCACTGCCTTCATGACTCTCTTCCTTTCTCTTAAGAGGATGATAAGTATTGACATTCTCACGCTGTGCAGTGCTCTGACTTTGGCTAGTTGCCAGGTGCCCACCAAGCCGCTCGATCACTCCCCCTCTATTGACAATGCAAGGAGAAAACAAAATACAAAAAGCTCATGGGTCAAGATAAGGACAGGGAAATAATATTACAGGCAAAACAAACTCAACTTGGGCAAATTACTTTATTGTCAATACTGGAGTAGGCATGGGTGAAATAGAGAACAATTAAAAAAATTCTAAAAAAATTCTAAAAAACCCCAACTTTCCCCCACCTTTCCTTCTTTCCCTGATCAACGTTGCACATAATTTCTCTGTCTCCTCACTCTGAGTGGCCTAGCAGCATGGTGAGCAGGTATTTCAATTAGTTCACTACGCGTCGCCTCTGCTGTTCATTCCTCCTCATGCTCTTTCCTCCTCACATGCTTTTCATGCTTCAGCATGGGGTGTCTCCTGAGGAAGACAGTCTTTCAGGAACTTCTCCAATGTGAGACCTTTCTACAGGATGCAGTTCTTCATGAATGCTTCAGCATAGGCCCTTTCTATCAGAGACAGACCTTCAGGAACACACTGCTGCAGCACTGCCGCCTCCTCTCTCCGTAGGGCCACAGGTCCAACTGGGGGCTGCAGCAGAATCTCTGCTCCAGCACCTGGAGCATCTTCTCCTCCTATTCTTCACTGACCTTGGTGTTTCCAGACTTGTTCCTCTCACACATTCTCACTTCTCTCTAACAATTGCTACTGTGAACCATTTCTTTTTCCACTTTCTTAAATGTGTCATCAGAGTTGCTCCCAACAGCACTGTTCGGCTCAGCTTTGGCCAGCAGCTGGTCCATCTTGGAGCCAGCTGGCACTGGCTCTGTCCAGCATGGGCAGCTTCTGGAGTCTGCTAACAGAAGTCACACTTGCGGCCCTCTCCCCTCCACTATCAAAAACTTGCCACATAAACCCAATAACACACTGAAATGCAGGCCAGATGTCGGTGGGTCCTCCTGAAGGAAGTGATTCGTATTTTGCCAGGCTGAAAACAATATTCATCTCAGCGGTCCAGGATGTCCCTTTCTGAAAGGCTTGAGCTATGCCTATCTCTGATGGGGGCTAGAAACCCATAAGTCTGAGAGACAACACTGTATGGATTTTTTTCTTACCGTTATATTCTGAAGACCAGAATGGTTTTTTAATTCAAAAAAGACTGAATTATATTTTAGAATAAAAACTCGCATAGTTCACTCTTAAGTGAAAAATACTCTAAGGAATTGTATCAGGTAAAATATGAATAGGTTTTAATTTTGTACCCTGCTGCTCTTGGATACTTTAGGCTTGCTCCGTGAACTCTATTTGGTGACTTTGCTTCAGCTGCCTAACTCACAGGGTGTCTGAGATGCAACAAAATCTGCCCAGCCTTCTCTGATCCACGGGATACTTCTTCACCCTCCATGACTCCTGAAGCCTTTCAGCCCCCTCCTTCTCTTTCCAGTAGCCTGACAGTGTCTGTACTAACTGCAAGCACCCACCTCATTGCTGTGCCTCTCTGATTGCTTCTCCTTCTCATGTCAAGCCTCATGTGACCTTCTCTCCTTGAGCAGCTGCTGTAAGAAAGAGCAACCACCCCTTCTGAGGAGGCTTCTGCCCTATCCCGTCCTGTTTCTTACAGGAATACTACATGAAACTTGAGGACAAGGTATATATGTTTTTGTCAAAGACTTCTAGGATGTTTTTCTTCCTTTCTAATCTTCCTTACTGTTTTCAGTCTTTCTGTCAGTGTGGACGTCTCACAGCTTCTAACTTCTGCAGCACTATGTTTTGAGTCAGTTCTCTCTGTTCATCTTAGAAGCTAATACAGAGTGATGTTTTTTGCCCCAAACAATTAACATTCATCACTAGATGGATGGCATTTGGGTTTTTTAAATAAACTGAGAAATGTGAAATGAGATTTTTAGTACTAACTCCAGACGGATAACTAAAGAACAGTGATGACATACAAATACTGTCTTTCTGAAAGTTAAAAATGATCTTTAAATAAAATCAGCAAAATTACATGCTACATTGAAGCAAAAGTTGGTGAACAATTTCTTGAGTGCTATTCTACCTGACAGACTCCCCAGTTAGGGGGTTTACTCCAGAAATATGAATTTGCAGATGGAAAAATCTTTCTTGCCCTTTATGCAAAAAGAGGCATTTAAAACTGAACTATTGATATGGTCCATTAAAAAAAAAAGAAGTGTCAGAATATTTAAAATGCTATTATAAATGTGGAGAAGTATGAAATCCATTTATGGATATACCAAACACTGGTGTCATTTATTTTTCTCTTTGAAGATGTTAAGAGCTAATGATTAGATTTAAAATTCAGATTCTAAAAAAAGGTGTAAACTTCTCTTCTGTAAGATCCTGAGACAGCAAGGCCTGTTAGCCAGGACCCGTCAGCCAGGGGCCATCTCACTGCTGTTTTCACACCCATGAAAAACAAATGTTTTTGCAAATGTAATAGGGTTGGGCATACATTCTAATGCACCAGAAATTGCAAAAAAAACCCCAAAGCACAACCAAAAAAAAAAAAAAAAACACAGCCAAAAAACACCAAACCCTGAAGGTTTCTAGAGAGGGACAATTTTAATCAGACTGCCGTTGTTTGCAAGTTTATGCCAGGCCAGTCAATGTTAGATATGAATGGTACCTGGTAATGCATAAAGTTAAAGAATGCAAAAACCTTGTCTGTAAAATTCTGTATGAGACCATGACTTTTCATTCCCCCACATTAGCAAGGAATTTATAAAAATGGTGTTATTACAGAAGGATTGAATGATTGTGGACATTTTTCTTTCTTGACCCCCAGGGATTTCACCCAAGTTGCAAACCTTGTTAAACAAAGCATTTACACTTAACTTTCTCAAGGCAATCAGAAGAGAGCAGTAAGTTCATCCCATCTTGAGTGTAAAATTTGCCAGTTAATAAGAAACATGAAAATTGAAACTTTCAATCAACTCCTAAACACTAAAATTGTCGAAAGACAGATATCAATACCAAAGTATCATAGGACTTGATAGAGAAAAATCTAAGACCACTTCTGCTTAGGAAAGGAGCTAAGCATGTGCTCAAATATACACAAAAGGTTTGGTGCAAAAAATTCTCCATTTTTTCCTCGATGTGTTCATATTCTGGGCACACTCTAAGTTGATGACTGTTAGCAAAAATTAATGAGACCATTTTTCTGGCTCCCATTAATTCAATGGGTTTGAATTAGTCAACTGAGACACTGTGTAGCTATCTATGTGCTATCAGAGATACTCAAAGACAAATTATCTTTTCTGGTCTTTTTCTCTTTTTCTCAACTTTTTACATCAAGTATTTAATGTAAAAGGTCCATTCTTATGAATATAGCACTATTGTATAGCAGACTGACTAATGCATAATGCAGTTTTTATATTAATATTCTATATTCATATTTTTCAATATTCACATTATTCCCATGGCAACTGCTGTATGGGTACAGCATCCTATGCTACTGAATTGTATATCAAAGAGTTTAATATACAAAGATGTTCTTTATCTGTAACCCAAACACTATTTCAGTGTTACTGAGTATGTATCTTATATTAGTGAATATAATTTTTATAATTAAATGAAAAGTGCAAAAAATGTCAGTTTAAGTATGATCAAAGCCATGACAACCTAAGGATCTTCAAACAAAGAACTTTTGGGGAGTGAAAGCATGAGTTGTTGTTCAGAAGTTTTCTGACCTCACAAATCTAGGGCTTGCTGGCTTAAGTTTTAAAATATATTTTAATCATTTTCTAGTGTAAGATGTAAGAAAAAAAATCACTGTTTTTTCTTGAGATCTAGAACTTCAGTTGTGCACAAAACAACAGGAGATGGACTGCTACGTTAGCATAAGACGAAGAAACTAAAGCCAAGATCTTAAAAATGCTTCAGCACTACGGGGGAAATGTGATTTCCCTGATTTGTACGTGCTTTTTGAGGCAGTCTCTATACTGTAAATTCCTAGGTTCTCTGTGCTTTCAGTGAAGAGGAGAATATCCTTACTGGTCATCAGAGCAAGGTCTGACTGCAGGTCTCCATTTAAAATTAAGTAACATATTTAACAGCACTGCAACCTATTGCTAATCCTCGCATAGTTATTTCAGTCCTAGTCTGAGTGATAGCAAAGAATGGAAAGTAAGGGAATACAGAATATTTTTTTCGTGTTTTGAATGCACCCAACATGATGACTAATGACAGCTGAATAAATAAGTAAAAGCATACTGAGATTTCACAGAGAATCTGTACAAGGAGACCTGCTTTGAAGCAGAGATCTTGTCTCATGCAACAAGGGGACTTATTTGAGCTGACCAAGAGGATGAAGTGTAACCCCGGCTGAGATGACTTTGGCTGTATATTTTCTTCCTACAAAGTCCATAGGCAGGAAGAAATAGGAATTTGGCAATCAGAAAATAGTATCAGAAGGCTTGTATTAAAAAAAAAAAAAAAAAGAAGAAAGAGAGGAAACTACAGGAGGAAATGACTACCTAAGGATTCAAACTGGTTTTGTCCTTAGTGCATGTGTCTGTCGGAAGGCTTTGCATGTAGGGCAAATTATTTGACAAGCATAAAAAATGAGCTAAGAATCCAGAAGCCCCTTGGTAAATACAAACTGACAGCATCCCTCAGATGATAGGTTTGAAATAACCTTTAGTCCCTTATAAAAATGCACCAGATTTTCATGCTGTTCTGGAGCAGAATGTTTACATATCTTAGTTCATCCACCACCAGAGTAAGAGGATAGAGAATAACTCACAGCTGTAATTCAGAAGTACACATCTTGGTCTTTGAACCAGTTTGGTATTTGTAGCACGGATTTTCACTGCACTAAACCAACAGTTAGGTGGCTGTCAAGCACATTTGCCAGTAACAAGGAGAAGCTAATGTGTAAGAAGCTGAGGTATGTACCAATTATTCCATTGTCAACAATTCCATTTACTTTTGCATCCTCATTGCTGTCAACAATTTTTATTACAATCTGAGGTCTTAAGATTCTGCGCTTTATTTCTGCACTGACTTCTGCTGAAAAGGGTAGAGATTTTTTGGCACTTCTATCTATATACTGCAGTGGGGGGAAACTGATAAGACAGCTGAAAAGCTGGAAGATACTTTAAAACTTCAGAATTTGTGAAACTCTTATAGTCTCTGTATGTATGTATGCACATCATTCACTAGAGCTGCAGGAACTGCTGTGACTGAAACACTCCCAGTTTAACAAATCCCCTGTAAATCTGATGAAAGAGTCCCAGAGGATCTGGTCTGGATCCCATCCAAATGGCCTCAGGATTCACTGCCCTAGTGCAGTTTATCAAATCCACCCTTGTGGCATGGTGGTATGCTTGGTGTAGGATATGGTTTCCAGTCCTAATAAAGTGTAGTCAGTGACTGGGGCAAGTGCAACTGTATAAATGGCTCAAGACCTGAGAATGTGCCAAGTCCCCTGGGCCAAGACAATTGCACAGACTAAAGAAAAAAAAAAGTAAAGGGGTAATGTTGCTTGTATTCATTTATTAATAAGAGCATGTGAGCCTGAACTAGTCTATCCAGCAAACAGAAATAAGAACAGCTGTGGAATTTTATTTCTGCACCTTATATACCTGTCCTAGAACAAGTGTTTGTTCTTTCTTTCTTTTGTCTACAGGAAGACATGGACATGTGTAGTCAGACTGCAACGTCTGTCTTGTGACACACAACCTCACGTAATCACTCTACTTCTAGTCACCCTAGAGACCTTGTTCAGAATTTACAGAACAGTAATGCCAAGCAGCTGGAATCCCGAGGATACTCCACCTCAGAAGCTGCCTGTGGAAATACTTGGCAGGGAAGCTCACATCTATCAATAATGATAATTTACCTGAGTAAGAGTCAATGGGATCAATGATATTGTTTCAGAATTATTTGGGCCAGAATAAAGCTTTTGAAAAGCAAGATTTTTGACAGGAAGGAAACCCCCCATTCTAGTCACTTCTGACAAGGGACCCCACTTCTAATGCAATCAGCAAGAACTAGGGGAAAAAAAACAGAATTCACGACTCACTAGTATGTATCTTCTTTCAGAATACAAGAGTCATTTAAGTATATATTCAATATTCTTTGGCACATAACCCTGATTTATAAATAATAGTTATTTTAATATATATTTTAAAATCAGTTTAATCTCTCTTAGCAGATAGATAAATATATGAACAGGTATATTCTGTTGAATTAAAAAAAAATGTCCACAAAAAGTGCTGTGAAAAACAACATTAAAATAGATGCTTTTCCTTCTCTATATTTTGTGAGTATTGTCTGCTGCAATACTTTTTTCACTGTCACAAGTCTTAGGTGTGTTATCCTCTACAGCACTTCAGAAACTACTTTGTAGAATATAAATATGACAAATCTTCCATTCTGTCACGTTTGAATAAATTCCAAACACCTTTGAAGTTTTCATGACCTCCTTTTGCAAACTCTTTGAGAGCCATAGATGAAAAGTAGTCATGATGCTAGATAGATATTCTCATCTCTTTCTTTATACACTTAGGGACAACTGTCATTTATTTTCACCTATTTGTCACATCAAACAATATTTAAATTCCAGATTTGCTAAATGTTCAAAAATTGTTTCCATCTGCATCTTTGAAAGTCACTCTTTGTCTTGGGGCAACATTATAGACAATTTCCAGAATCAGGTGGTGAAAAACACACTTTCAATATCTGATTATATTTTATATTCTTTGCCTATAATCTCTTTGTATATATATATATTTACATAATGATAATTTTTGGTAAACTAGTTCATGCTTCAACAGCAGTTTCTTTTCAGTTACTTGCCTGTAATACTCTTCCAACAATATTCATTGTCACATAATGGGACAGTCTGTCCAAAAACCAAGGACTTGACAGAGAAAGTAGGGTCCATACAGTACCACAAGCATGTTCTGCCTACACATCAAACAACAAATTGCGGATAGACACTAATATGCAATGCCAGGTGTGGGTGTATTGTCTTTGACTCAGTATGGCACTAATTTCTAATTAAAGCTACACCTCTATTGATTGAACCATGCTAATATCCTGCTGTTTTGGCAAATGAGCAAAGCAAATTTGTGATGATTGTGTACAATAATCCTTCTGGATGTACCCTAAATATGATTTTTTTTTTTAATGACCGTGAAAGAGCAAGGAACTAACTTCCCTATTTGCAAGACAGAATATATGAGACAGCGAAAATTATTGTCGTCCCTTATCCTTTAGCTATTAGGAGCACCAGCTAACACCTAATTTATTAGTAGTTAGCAAACCAGAACAGTTTGCCACATGAACTTACAGTAGGCTATTCTTAGGTTTTTTTACCCCAAAAGAAAGAAAGAATCTCTAAACTTGTAGTCCTCTGCAGAGTATATGTAGGAACACCCAACATGGGAGTAAACTGCAGCATTTTGCCTAACACAAAAAAAGGAAGGTCACTTACTGTCACTAACTGTGTCTTCTGCTGTATTTGCAACTATACTTTTGCTGGGTTCAATCTCTGTTATTAAAGAGAGGATGTTATCTTAAGCCTTCACTGACTGCCATGGGAAGAGGACTACATTGGGAAAATAGATATTTCTAAAATTGTTCGCAAAGTAGCAGACAGCAAACAAGAAAATATGCTGCCTTTATTTTGCATATAGTATACTGCATTTCCAAAAGGAGGGCTGTGAGATCAGTTGTAATTTTCTTGTAAAAAATAATGTAACATTTAATGATCCCTAAATGTAAAATCCTCTGGTCTTTTTGTCCAAGAAATCTTCAGATGTCTTGGCACTGTCCTAAAATTTGTTGGGGAACAAAAGCAAATAGCAAGTTCTGCAGGGCATTACTAGGTAGAGGAAATGAAATCTATTTGTGGGAAATTAAGCTAAAATTCAGAACACAAAGTAAGATAATCCAATTCAACTGCCTATGGTCTAAAATTGATAAAATAAATGTCAACAACTGCTGAAAAATTTGTTTAAGCACTATCAACGTCATATCATATCCTGCAAGCCAGGTATAACATCTGCTTTACTATACCTGTTCCTTTCTAGAATTCCAATTTAGTGGTGATCTAAATTTTATTGTTCTGGACACCAGAGGACAAGAAATAATTATTTGTTAACAGTATGATCTCTTTTACTAAAAGCATTTTGAAATTTCCTTTGAGACACATTTTGAGCTTTCAGGTGCTTCCACAGTATGACTACATACACCAAGGACATAGGTCAAGAAAGAGCAAAAGTAAGCTGAAAGGCAGACTCTGTGCAAGTCCAAAGAGGGGCAAGTTGGTGGTGAATAGATCTAAAATAGAAAATAAAAAATTAAACCAGTAACTGAGGAAATTCTTCTCCTTTGTTCACACAGGGGACAGGTGAAAGTACAGTTCAATCTGCTTAGGCAACAAAATATAAGACCCTCTGGAAATGGGCTTTAAAATTACAGCAGGCAGTAAATACCAAGAGAGGAACAAGGAACTATATGAGCTAACAAATGCTGCAGGCATATGAGCAAATAACAACATGAAATTCCCTCTTTGCATCTGAATGTTTTAATGGACCAGACAGGAAATTCTGAGGCAGTCTTCCTCTTGGAGGAGAGAATACAAACCAATTTAATATTACTCGTCAGCTTGATAAAATTATGAAAGGAAATACACAAATACTTGTCTGTGATTGCTTTGAGATCTTCTTAGTGAACAAAGGACCCATCTACCACTGTGTGTCCTGTATATCTTTCCAGGCTTCTAAAATGACACCAAACTACATGAGCCTTTTTTTCTTCAGTCTAAAACCAACCTACACTGTAAATGGACATTATAAATTAGGGTGGGAGAATGCAATGGCTGTAGTGCACAATGTGTAAGAAACTGACACAGGGAGAGAGACCTACTGCCTGACAAATACAAGAATTTAGAAATGTCAGCCTGGGTCTGCCAAGCACAGTGGGCCTACAGAAAGCAGTGTCAGGAGGAGTAAAACCACAGAGTGCAGGAAGTCACAGCGTTTTTGCTAGGCATCAGAAGCTGTACACCCCCAGAAGGGACTCGATTACTTATGTCTCTAATGGAATGATACCTTATGGATTGCATCCACACAACCAAACTTACTTACCCACCAGAACATGGGAGCTTTTCCAAACTGCCTGTTGAGAATTCTCGCTTGCCCTGGTAGAAGCTCAGACAGGGTTTGGGGTTTGTCTGGAAGAGCGCTCACTGACCCAAGGCCAAAACCCCGCCAGGGGCTGCGTGCTGCAAAGCTGGGTGCATGGGGTCTGTCGTATTCCCTAACTCTTCACAGCCTAATATTATAGATGCAGCCACTGGGACCAATTCAGCTGGACGCTGTGCTGCATTGATAGAGCTGTAACACTCCCCTATGAAGTTCCTATAAATTAAAAACTTCAGAACTCTTATAATTTTGACAGGATTTCCAAAAATATTAATTGTATTTAGAACCTATACTTTTCAGAGCATAAAACACTTTTTCTTCTAGGTAATTGGGGGAGTTGATAATGAAATAAGCCCAAAAATTTGATTTCTTTGATGATTATCTTAGGGTTTATTTCCAATATCTTTACGTCTTAGCATGTGAAGAAAATAAATATTAAGTAGAGAAAAGCAGTTGTAGTTTCTGTTGTTAGAATCTATTTGACAGAAACGTTCACTGCTTCATTACTGGATTGTGGATATCCCAAAATGAAATCTGTATATTTATAGCAAGACAGCCTCTGGGAGACTGCAAGAGTCTTCATGGATTGTCTGCTCTGTTATGAAAAGGTCTGAAGGCTGATAGAAGATTTCAGATACTCTCCATCTGAACCATGTTTAAACATGTGTTGTGGATACCTTTCTGACTTTGCCATCTGGGCTACAGTGGATACGCAGGCCCTCAAAGTTAAGAAAAAAGTTTTTCCCGTGTAATGCAGTTCACAGTTTGTTAGATAACCAAAGTAAACCCAACTTGTGTAGAAGTAGCCTGTATTTTCTTTGAACCACTATAGCCATCACAGTGGCTGCAATTCCCGTTGTGTAAGGCCTGACTGATTGTAGAGTCGTCTGTTGTTTTCCTGTGCTTTATTTCAGTGACTGAAGAAGTTACTTTGTAACATTGCTTTTTCTAAGTCTCATGAAAGTCTGGTGCTTTTGCTTGCTTGCCACAGCCACTTGCCTGATTAAGTTGTCTCTGTAAGGAATATGTTATTTAATCTTGCTTTGGAAAAGCCAGAGATCAACAAAATAGCTCTGACAATATTAAAAAAATATTTAGATGCAAAGATTTGTGTTTAAATTAGATCCTTTAGTATTTGAGTACCAAGATAAGATTTTTCAACTGATGAAAGAAGAAACCAAATAATGATGCATTTGCTTCTGAAGATTATCAAGTAAGTTGAATTTTGATTGACAAAGAAGAATAGAAGCATTTTATACTATGAATAATCTTTATTGTTTCAATAAGTTTCTTTATCTCTAGATTTCATAATAGCTAATCCTGTTCTAGAAAGACAGGTATTTAATTATTTATATTTTATCTCCCTGAGATTATTGCAGAATTTTACTTTATCTCAACGGATAAACATGTTGAATGTATATATAAAAAGATATAGAATACATTTTTTATACTAATTGAACGTAGCCAATTTTGATGAAAAAACAGAGTGGAAGAGTGTTGCCTCATGAGTTTATCATTTTAATAAAAATGTGCTTATCTTATTTCATTAAAATTAGGCAAGTATTAAGAAGATGGATCCTAAATTATTTATGTTTTCTCTCTTCTAACTTAAGAAAAGTATTTTTGCCTCTGCTGATAAAGTGAAGAATGAATTTTCATTGCTTCAAAATGCATGGGCACCAGAAAATGTGCAGCACTGAATTACAATGACATACAGTCTCCTCTGAGACATTATATGGTATATCATCAAATGTCATACAGTAACTCCTTTTTGCTTCAGGGGATCATTGCTCATCCTTATAATTAAGAGGACCAGTAAAGTTGGTGTTTCTGGACTGGAACAGGAAAAGTTAAACTTATTCATGATAAGTGATTCTTTTAGTGGAAATGGGGTTTCATTATAAACATACAGCCCTTAGCCCATTTGTAAAAGAAATATGAAACTATCGCTTGGATAATTGAATATACCTGTATTTTCTAGAGCCAAATTTTGGGATAGGAAACAATAAAACTTTCTTACGAATTGGTGTATTTTTTGTAATATCCTTTAGTAGGTTTAGGTGGTGTATGTTGACTATGAGGACAAATACAGGAAAGCAATTCTAAGTTCATAAAAGGTTCTGGTAACCTGGAGCCCTTAATGAAAATGCCAATTAACACAGCACCACAAGTGGAAGAGCTGAAGAGGACATGCTGTGCTAGCAAGCTTACTGCCTTGGGTACTACCAGAACACCAGCAAGCATGTTGCCATCACCACTGAACTACTGAGGACCCCAGTGGGAACCAAAGAAGATGCTGCCGAGTTGCACTCACCTGAAAAATGGACTGGAGGTAAGACTAATGAGATGATACCAGATGGGTAAATTCAGTCTGCATCCAGACTTTTGTTTTGGCTGACTGTCTGTCAATGGTCTGGACTGATGGCAAAAAGTCTTTTAATTCTTGCAAATGTCAACAAAGCCCTATTTCCCAGATTGCTTCTCTTTCTGTATTTCTCTTTGTGTCTATCTGGTTTTGTTACAGGAAGATAACAGCAGAACTTAAAGGTGAGTTAAACATCCTCCATTAAGAGCTGTATGATAAATCAGAGAACTCCAGTGGAGATGCCTTACACAAACACTTTTTCCCTTCCAATCAATGGGGAACTTAAAGCAGTGGTTTACGTTGGGATTTTTCATTCAAGCTTCAATTTCTTGTGAGTAATACACTAATATGGCTAAATTTAAAAGCAAGAAAGCAATTCAATTTCACTTGCAGGAAACAGCAGGCAATATTACTGTTATCTCTTGGAAAGAGCTCAAGGTATTCTCAACCTTTCAGTTTTCCTCTTACCTCCCCTGACTTAAGCATACTCTTGCTTGTAAAACTCTCTAACTATCCCAGAGGTGGACTAACTTTTTCCTGGCTTGCCCTTCTTCTGAGTTAGGTCAAGTTTCTTCTTTTTACTCTAATTTGGTGTATTTAATTTCTTTGTTTCTGGGGTTTTTTTTAGAAACTGGGAAACTGTTTCCCCAGTTAGTAGAGCAACAGGTTTGATTCAAAGTCTTGTTCCTATTTCCCTTCTGGACTAAAGAGAATTGAGGCTCAGGAAATCTATTGCTAACCACTCTCATATCTTTGTTATGTCTCTTACATGCTTTATTTGATTTCCAGACTATTGCTGTAGTCTGCCCGCTGATATATTTTTTATCTGCTTAGCCTGGAATCTCCCCATAGCAGAGATATCTTTAAGAATATTTAGATAATTTTTTATTGGAGAAGCTTTGAAGAAACTCAGAGATATGATTACAGTAAATATCAATATACAGAATTACATCTTACACTACCACAATTTGCATACAGCACTGATATTTATAGCTACAATTTCTATTAGCAATTAGACTCTAGTATCACCCTTCTGTGAGCCTTCTAGCTTTTAACAGAAG
Organism: Melanocharis versteri; assembly: GCA_013397845.1. Classification (NCBI taxonomy): domain Eukaryota; kingdom Metazoa; phylum Chordata; class Aves; order Passeriformes; family Melanocharitidae; genus Melanocharis; species Melanocharis versteri. The sequence continues at coordinate 370,508 of VZTG01010075.1, read as the reverse complement.
TGCCTTTCATCTAAAAATGATGGAACTTTGAGATGGTCGACTAACTTCTTTTCCACTGCCTGTTTTATTTTAAAAATACTTTATCCTGGTTTGGGGTAGTTTCATCTGTAAATAGCCATCAAATCAGGTAAATGGGTGAATAACAAGCAACATAAAATCTTTATAGGCGTAGAAATTCAAGGACAAAATAGGAAAAATGTAGTATCAAGATTGCTCAGCTAGAACAGTGACAGTGACTGAAAGAGGATGAAGGTGATTAGAAGTTAAGGAGAAAAACCCAGTAATGAGACTCCATCTACTATAATATAGACTGGATAGAAATAACTTTTCAAGTGTGAAATCAAGACTGTTTTTCAGGCAAAACGACAGCTTTGCAGACCTGATTTAAAATTTACTTTCAAAAGCCCTGATGAATAAGTATCAATTATCTTTGAAGAAACAGGAAAAGCTATACAGACATTATAGCACTGCTTAATTTCAAAAAGAATTACATTAAAAATGAGAACAACTTATAGAGAGAAAAAAAAAAAAAAAAAACAACAAAGCCAAAACTGAAAAACATTGGCAGATAACACATTAGAAATTCAAAACAAATGTGAGTCATTTGCCAAAATGCTTGTAGTAACATCACAAAGAAGAAAGCTGGCATGGCTAAACAACACAGTAAAGAAGGCTATTTAAAATAAGAAGGAACAGTTCAAAAACTTGAATTTGTGTTGCAAGAAAAAAAAAGGTTTAGGTACAGCATCTCAAAAGGCATAAACACATTTACTAAAACATTGTTCCAATATGTTTATGGTTAGGTAATCCTCTCCAGGGATGCCTTTGAAGAGATGGCCAAGGTATAAAAACATAGAGAAGACAAGACCACAATAGACACATGATATTTTTCTTTTCATCCAAGTTTACCAACAAACAAGATAAAGCTTAGAGACACATCTGTGTGACAACACTTAAAAGAAATAGAAGATTTATCTAGAACTGGACTGACAGCAGAAGGTATGAGCAGTCTTTAGAATGATTGGGAATTTTTTTCTTCGTTTTTCTGGACACCCACATTCCACTAACATTAACTCAATTGAAGTTTCCTACGTTTGGAAATGCAAGATTAATTTCTTATTTCTAACACATTTTTAAGACTTTACTATCTGAAAAAATGACAATTTTTGTATTTTTAGAGATACTTTTCAAGCTATTTCTCCTTAAATGGTGTGGCAAACATTATCTCTATAGCTGTTTGAGGAGAAAATGAGATTGTCATGTCTATAAATAAACAAATGTGCCACTTACAAATGTTAAAGATCTTTACAGCCTTATTTATCAAAGATACATTGAATCATTTATAAGCTAGTACTTTTTTTGAAGCAAAGGACTGCCCCAAAATAAAATGTGCATGTAAAGCAAATGGTGGGGGTGGGGAAAATGGAACCAACAGCTTATTGAATATGTTTGTTTAGAATTGATAGGTAAGTGATTGAAATATTTTCACAGAAGTTTTAATGTAAGGAAGAAGTTGAGGAAGAAAGTGTAATAGAGTGTAATACTGTTTGCCTATTTATATAATGTGTATGTTGTGATAAACAGATACATCTATGATATCTTTGCAACCAGTAATGTAAAAAGTAAAGAAGTGCCTTCATCAGTGTCAGAGCCAGCATGGGTAAATTTGTTGTTTAAAAGCCCCACCAGAAAGATGACTTAACCTTTTTTTTTAATATGTCACAAAAGTCTAGTAAAAAGTGTGACAGAAGGGGTGAAAAGAAATAAATAAACACATTTAAGTCATGTATTTTACTGAAATTAATGTCACTATGCATGAATTCAGAAGTAATGTGATAAAGAACCTTGCAAAGACATGATTCAGTTACAAGAGTACCACTCTCACAAACATGTGTAAATAATACTGCTATTTTTACACCTTTTAACCAATCAGTTCTACTTTCACACTGCAGTCTCAAGTGGACCTTAATTCCTTAATGCCATAAATTATTTTTTAAAGTCTAAAAATACAATACGCTAGAAGTAGAGAAGTGACATTACATTTGTAATTAAACTAATTCTACAATGTAGCAATGAAGACTTTGCAACTCCCTTTTGTTGGTCTTTTGCTGAAAAATGTGGCAATGAGGAAGTAAGAACCAATAAATCAAAAAAATCCTCCTCTTAACTTTACTTGCATTTAAAAGAACTGACTAAACAACTGTCCATCTTACCAGTTACAAAGTAAATATGTCCAGCCAAGAACTGTTATTGTTTGTAAACAAGATGCTTCTGAAGGAGATCTGATTTCATATTGGCTGTGACTTGTCTGAAGAAGACAGACTTCTTGGAAAGGCATAACAAGGGGATGATGGCCAACTTTTTCTCTAGAATTTCCAGCGATTCACATCTTTGGGTACAGCACAAAAGAAGCTTGTAGTGGGCACAAATGAGCAAACAAGCACAGTATAGCAGAGGGGAGGGGAAACTAACTGCTATGTTTAACAACTATTCAGGTGTTATTAGTATTTTATAAAAAGATCTGGCACTAAAAGATCCCTTCTCATTCTACCTAAACCAGTACTAACACATTAAACATTGGGAAAACTTTCTAAAAGTAAGACTAATGAAGCACTGATACAATCTGTAATTTCAGTAGGAACATTTTCATAACAGAAATTTTAGGGGGTAGTGGGTTGTTCAGTTTAGCATTTTCAAAACCAGGTAAAATATAAGTCTGTCAGGAATTGCTTAAAAAGAGTTGATTCAGCTGTGGCCCATGAGAAGGATTTGCCATTTTCCTTTCAACCCTCTTTCCTACATGAAATTAATTCCAGAAATACTTTTTCTTAATTTTGAGCAGTTATATAATGACATGAATAGAAAAAGTGATTCTTCGGCAACTTATAATTTTTGAAATCTGTTTCATTGGTGACGAGATGTGAAATGGATTTCTGTTGCAAAGATAGTTTTAGTAATCTAATTATTAGACTCTACCATATATATATGTATTCAAAGAAAATTGTGAGTTATGGTAGCTTGTAGTGAAGAACATTTTTTCACCTTCTTGCTACTATTATATATCTCTTTTCAATTTTGTTTACCTTTCTATTTTTTCATTTGCGTTTAATTTTCAGTTTGATTTAGCAAAAAGTACAGCGCAACAATATTGGCTGCAGGTTATTCAAGAGCCTTTTAGAAGTAGTATATACTTCAAGGAAACATCCTGAATTTAGATGCTTGTGTTATTAAATAAGTTTGTGTAATACTTTGTTTGCTTTTGAAATTAAATTTCCTTGTGTAAATAAAATCTAGTAGATATATGCTGTTCAGTGAAAGAGAGGACACATAGCCCCTTTAAAGCACAGATTTACAGATCTTCTGAACAGATAAGATATTGATCCAAACACTTTGTTATTAGTATTTTTTCTAGTGAGTGGCAAAGATATCCCATTTCACCAGACAAAAATATGGCTGTAGATGCACAGCAACACAGAAAAGAAGATGGGGATTTTGATTTATGAAAGAAAAGGAGTACAACAGACAAATAAAATGAAATAGAAGATTACAAACAGGAAGAAATAAAAACCTAATGGGGAGCAGGTGGAGTGGACCACAGAACATAAGCTGAAAACAATAATTTTTTGTTATACTTTGTTACAAATGGAGACCAGAGCTTAGACAAGTCCTGCTGTTGACTCAGATTTGTGGCAGTAGCTCTGTTTGAGGCAGCCTGCACCCCCAATGTCTCTCATTCACAAGTTCGTAATAATGATCGATCAAGTCTATTACAAAATGAATTATTTCTTGAATAGACACAAGGAAAACAGACATAAGACTTTAACGGACTTCTCTACTACACAGGATAAACAAAAGAAACACTACTAGTAGGTTCATAAGACAGTGCATGATAATAAAGGTACCTATATTACAGCTAGAGAAAAAATAGTATAGATTAAGAGCCAGTGTAAATTACCAGTGAATGATAGTGGTGTACAGAAGTTTCCTTTCACTCAACTTCCGGAAGAGTAACTCGAGACCAACGTCTCGGCTTTGAGGAGGACTCCCCATGCACTCAGAGAGTGTGTAAGAGATTTCTGATTTTATGAATATTGTAGTGGTCTTTTACAGTTACTGGAAGTGTTGTGTCTGTCAGTCACTAAATTTTGCTTATCCTTTCCCATGCATTCACAGCAGGATGTTTATTACTGGCTAAGGACGTTTTTCAGCGGAAATAATTCACCACAAAGCAGATGATTCTGGCTTGAAAGGCCATGAGGGGAAAACAGATAAGCTTTTTCTGTATCAGGGGTGAAAGGCCCTGTCACATACTTGAAAGAAAAGAAGCAGCCTCAGCCAACTCAACTGCCTCTCTTACTACAGAGTACTGGACACATAGCTTTAAAACTAAATACCGTGGAAAATGTCCAAGGAGGGCTGGGAAAAAATTGCCCCAAATCAACAGGGTTTCCTTGTTTTCTTTAGCCCAGTGGCACTAAAAATGCCTATCAAGGCAGAGAAAAAAAAATTGAGAGCCAACTAGATACTTAGAAAACCATGTCAAGGGAGAACATTGAACAGCAGGGATCTACTGTTTTTCTGGTCTTCTACACTATTCTTAAACAACTTCCTCAATTCTTTCTTTCTTTTTCTTTCTTTCTTTCTCTTTCTTTCTTTCTTTCTTTCTTTCTTTCTTTCTTTCTTTCTTTCTTTCTTCAGCATGGTTAATTTTTCAATTTGAAGAGCTATTGGTATAAAGCATGCCTCATTACCTTGTGGGAGGTAGTAGTCTCCATTAATTCAGTTCTCACTTCATTTGCTTTGCACACAGTTATAATTAGCTTCAGAATAACTCTGGTAACTTCAGCAGATTTATAGCTTCAGTTTTATTCTGCATTTGGCTTTTCCTTCTTGTTTCAATGTGTTGCATGAGTTTTAAAAAATCAAAAACAACACTGATTGCTTTAGGCAGTAATTTAATGTTGCAATTTTAGAGTGACAGTCTGTTTACATCCCTCTGTCTGTTCAGCTACATAAACAGTTAAAACACTAAACTTTACATAATCTCCAATCATGTTTTCATACAAATAGGCAGAAATTCACACTGTCTGAAGAAGCAATCCTATACCATGTATGCCAATCCCTCACCAGAGTGGGTGTGGCAGCACAGTAACACACCTCCCGCTCTATACTGTCCTGAGCTAAGGAAGGAATCATGCCATTCTTTTGGTGACATCCTATAGCCAAAAGAGGATTTGGTCTATTCCTTGGGGACATACTGCTGTAGTAAGGATACACACGGAGCACTACACAATTCAAACTGGTTTGTGTAGGCTGTCAAGGCAGCACTCCTATTTTAAGAAGGGCAAAGAGTTAATGACGACAACAGAGCCACAGCATCTTCTGGCATCTTCATAAGGTTGATGCCACAGAACCACAGAATTGTTAGGGTTGGAAAGGACCTTTGGAAATCATCTAGTCCAACCCCCCTTCATATTCACATACAAACTGCATCAGTGTATTTAGTACACCAGCCCACCCCTGGCCAAGCTGATGATTGATTTCTTCTTGTGGCAAAAGCACAGTGCTTTCTACCACTATATTGGGCCATATTGAGTAAGAAAAGGGAAATTAAACCCTGCAGAAAAGTTCCAGAACTTTATATAATTATCATTTTTTCTTGGCACATGCCAAGGTACCACCATCAAGAAAGATGTAAACACTCCCAGGAAGAAGCCACAGCCTCTAGTAGAGATATCCCCAAGTAATATCTGATGTTGTAAAGAAGTTTAAGTGAAAACCATATGTGGTAAAAATAAGGTGTCCAGTCCCTCCATAGACACCACTTGAGAACCCAGCTGGTCAGCACAGGACAAGGGTGGGGGTTTTAAGTGCAGTGTTAAGAACAATGCTGCCAAGATTGCTGTTTTCCTGGCTTAAATACAAGTCAGTCACAAAGCTCTGGAATCTGTGCATCCACAGTGTGCTTAGCCAGCCTAACCTGTCTGCAAAGCCCACTGAGAACTCCAATACTTCCCAAAGAAAATCAGAAACTTATGGGTTAACGCTCTGCAATTTTTATACTTCTCCCTTATTTCAAAAGCTGACTAGCAGACACCATCTAAAACAAAATCAGGCTCTGAGGAAGTTCTACCAATAAGTTGCCAGCGGTTCAGTTCACAGTAAGAGAGAAGTAAATTGATATGGTAAATGTTGGTAACCTGCCAAAATCCTATTAACTTCTCTGCATGGACTACTAAGTTGTGCCTTCTCGTAGCAGTCCATATGCTGACTCGTTGATACATAGTCTTGGAGAACAACTATCCCCCACGGTTAGCCATCATGGGATTATTCTACTGAGCCAGGATGATGGTGTCCCTGGCTCACTCCACATGTCTCTAAGAAACAAATTTTATTTGCTCTTCAGTACTATCTTCATTACAGCTCAAAAGTTAGACTCTCAGGGGTGTGATCGGTCCACATCACTACCAGATGAGCAAGCCCAAGCCCAACGCTCAAGCAGTGTCCTTATGTCTGCCATAAAACCCATAGGTAATTTCACCCTGCACACTCACAGAAATGGTTAAATTGCATGCCTTCAACAGCAGACCACCTTGCAGAGCAAATTGTTGATGGAGATCCAAACATGCAGAAAATCATGCTGACTTAGTATGTGGAAGACTCCTGGCAGATCCTCGTGAGCAGAAAGTATGTTTCAGCAGCTTGTTGTGCTGGTCAGACTCCAGACAGGTCCTGGCATCTGGAAGGATACAAGAACAGCCTATTTTCCATAAACCCTGGGTTACCTGTCCCAGATGGTTGATTTTGTAACACCATTCCTCCCATACAAGAGTCTTCCCTGAGACGACAAGTTAAAGAATTTTGTATCATATTGGATCTGCTTCATTGCGAGCACAAAAGAGAGTCAAGCTAGATCATTGAGAAGATGGTTATGAAATCATTTCTGATCAGTTTTGATGTAGAAATCCCAAGAGTTGTTCATGTGTCTGCATAAATGCAAGAGATTTTCATTTTACCAGCACTTTTTTTTTTAATTTATCAGATAAAGTCTCTAACCTGGAGAGATTCCAAAGAAAGATGATCCAAGGACTGGAAAGGCTGCCATATGAGGGAAGTCTGAAAGAACTGGGTTTAGTCAACACTGAGAAGAGAAAGGGAGACCTTATCACCATGTTCCAGTATTTAAGGAGTGGCTAAAAAGCCTTTTTAAAAGGGGTCACATGAAAAAGAGATGGGGCAATGGGTACAGTTTACTCATGGGATGATTCCAGTTGGACACAGGAGGACTATTTTTCACAATAAAAACAGTATCTATTGGAATTATCTTCCCAGGGAAGTATCAGATTCACCAATATTGGACACTTTTAAGACTTAGCTGGACAAGTTTTGGGTCATGTCTAGACTGTGCTTATGCCAGAAAAGGCTGGATCATATGATCCTAGACGTCTCTTCCAATGTGGTATTCTATGACTATATGATATTCAAATAGATGCTTTTAAAAAATAGAATAAATGTAAGACTGTTGATGAGAGTAAATCTTATGTTCCTTCAAATCCTGGGAATCTCTCCATGGATGAGTTCTGTGTGACATGCCATGGGAAAATCCATTTGGTGTCCATTTGGTGCTTTATGAAATCAAGGTGACATCCAGAGAGAGCCTTGTATCATCTCTCCCCCCAAATCCTTTCTCACCCATCAAGCAGGACAAGTATCTAGACATCAGTTCCTACAGCATAGCTGTGGCACTTGGAAGTTGTGTCCTACTGTAATGATTTCCCTGCGCAGGAGGAACATTCTCAATGACACACTTGGCACACAGTCAGAGGCTGCTGTTTGCAGCAGAGTAGAAATGACTGAAACCAATTTGAGAAATTTATTTCCTGGCCTGCAGGAGCTAGCAGGATATGGGGACTAATTGCTGAAAGAATCCATACTTTAAGCTGGAGAAAGCTTTGCAGAATTTTTATTAATATTTGAAAAATACTATTTCTCCCTGCTTAATGCATCAGTACTGTCTCTCTTCACGTTTTCTATTTAGAACAAAGTAGTGAGATGCACAAAGCCATAAGCAAATGTTTTTAGCTGGATTTTCTCCACCTTTCCTAATTATTTTTCATCTAAGAATTCAGTCAAAAGACTTTAAAAGTTGGCTATAATAAGGTGAAGGCTGCAGCAGTAATAGACTGTCTCTGAGTTTTTTGAGAGATACAACAAGTTGCTTTAAAAAAAATTACAAGCAATGCTGTGAAAGTTCCAACATCTGGAAACGGATTTGTGTTGCTAGCTGCCATGAATAGTCTCTAATTATACTGAGAGTCTTAATACCAAGAAACAGGGGTTTTCAGCACTGGACGATGGGCTGCAATCAAATGCACACAGTGAATTCCAGTTCCAAGAAGTTAAAGATGCATTGAAAAGTCATAATGAAGTGTACAATTGGAAACATTTATCAGTGATTCTGTTCCAGCATGAGCCAAGCAATTGTCTGAAATCACTTGGAAGCTGGTCTGTTGGCTATTCAAAATCTAGACTAAAGAGCTGATTGAGCTTGCATATAATTTTTTTAACAACTTAAGCTTTCCGACTTCAAACCAATGGGAGTGCATGCTGCATGATTGAGAGGACCTTTGACTAAGCGCGTCCAAATTCTGCTGTTTTATCCTCACATAGTCCAGATTTCGAACAGTTCAAGCCTAATTTCCCATGCTGAGTAGACAACAGCAACACAACTGGAGGGCCTGGGGCCATTCTTCTTGCTCTTTCTCATAATTTAACATGGAGCAGAAAAATTAGGCAAGAAATTTGGACCCAGATCCCCATGGCCTCTAAAGCTTTTGTAGTCGGGCTTTGTCAGCAGAACGATTCCAGCCACATTCTCCCATGTATTTTCCAAAAGTGTCATCAGGATCCTGAAATAATTACATCACCTTTTGCCACCTGAATGTACGATTCCCCGATCATCCTATCCACTTCTTGTTTTCTTTTTTTATTGTTATAAAGATCTGTTACATGATGAAGAAGTACAATACTATTGCAATTCTTCTGTCAATTGAAAGCATAAATCTGAACACTGTTCCTTCATAAAAATCACCTTTTAATATTAAAAAGTGGTCTCTTGGTCATTAATAAAGAAACTTCCATGTAAGAGAAAGATGGAGATAATATTTGGGATGCCATCAACTGAGTGTATCTCTTAACCGAGGAAAATCAAGCAATTTTGCCTGAATACCAAATGCAATGGATATATGGGGATGGAGGTTACCTAATATTGCTCATCCTTTAATAGAAAAATGGGTGGACTGATCATCAAGGATTATTATCTAAAAGATGGTTCAGTTTCTGCATTTTTAAAACGTGAAAGGAGGAGGGTTACCTATGATGACAGAAAACTTTCGCTTCTGCCCAGACAGCAAAAGGAAAGGCCTCCCACTATGCAACTCTTCAGCTGTGATGAGTTGAGTACTGTCAATTGAAACAAAGAATGGTCTACTACAAGGCTCTCAGAAAGCCATCCCTTGACCAGAAATTCTCTCCTTCCCTTTTAGCCTGTCCAGATGCAGCTGAGCCCATCTTCTGGCTATGCAGGGCTAAGTTGTCCTGTCAGAGGGGTTCTTGGCATGTAGGGCCCAGTTCAGTACTAAAGCCACCTATCATTCTTCCCCAGAGCCTCGCAAAGTGCTCCTTCTCCTAGAAGGGCAGGCAGAACATAGCCTTTGTAAAAGCACCATGAAAAGCCAAATGATAAATCGATGTTCTTTCAGTCTGAAATTAAAACCTATGTCAATTGTAATGGCAGAAATATATGTCTTAAATTGGACTCGAATTGCTTTCAGCAAAAAGATATTTGAAAGCATCATGAGCAGATTGACGGTTCAAAAAACATCGCAGCGGCCAACATCAGTAATCCCTGGAGTGCAGTAGAGAACAAAAGAGCCTCCTCCATTGAATTTTGCCTGCAGAAAGCCACTGCAGCCTGGAGTGGCTGGATGTGTGGAAAGAATATATTTTTAAATGAGCATTAGTACCTGAGTAGGTCGAAATATAAACATGAAAAAAAGGCTTGATGTTTCAAAAACTATGGAAGTCTACCATTCATTCCACAATTGAATGCAGCCTAATTTACAAAGCTGTAGACTTTTTGCCGTGCCAGGATTCAGCTCTACAAGTGCTTAATCAGTCACCCTAACAATAGGACAAGGCTGAGAACTGCTTTTCTTGCTTGAGAGATTATGTTGTTGGCATTATCCTGTAATGACACAACAAATTCTATAGACAAATTTTGCTGCAAAAGCAATCTCTCTCATTTTCACCTTAAGAAAACCTGCACAGTAATTAACTTCACAGCAGTTTCATTTGGCAAAGTAATACAGCACATAAAATAAAATATTCATTAATAATAGATTATGAAAACTGTAGTTAAACTATGATCAGCTAATGTAATAGCTAACAGCTATAAGAACATATAGGACTATAAGTATATACAGGGCATAGTTCTTCACAAGAACAAAATATTTCAGTCCAATAGTGTTTGAGGGATTTTGGAAAGAATAACTCCAGTAAAATGGCAAAGGACCCTCTACAAAATGGATTGCCAGGGCTGCAGTGAGCACTTTTTACAAAATTTCAACCCATACTACAGAACACTTCTAAGAATTAAATCATTGATAATTTCTTCAAAGGCAAGTAATATATATCTTCTAAAGATTTCAAGGACCAGTCAATGATTTCTTCTGAGTGATGACTCAAACTGCAAGGAAAGAAAACTGCATTACAAATAAAACCTGATGATGATGTATGGTGGAATACAGAATGAAATCACTGAAAACTGGGCTGAATCAAGCCTTCTGTTTCCATGTTAAAGCTTTACTCTTTTACATTGTCTTTCACAGTCCCCTTAATTTCAATTTGTTGTTAATTAATGGGAAACAAAACAGAAGTCTACTAACCATATTTGACTGTGACGGGATGCATTTTTTTACTCTCTCTTCTTTCTTTGCATGTATCAAAATTTGCTAACTAATTTCTGCCAGAAAGAGAACTTGAAGCTCAATGGACCTCCGGTCTAATGTTTCAGCTTTCATATGTTAAGCACCTGCAAAACCTTTTAGTCAGAAAAGAAAACAAAGGCTGTAGGAGTACTTTTTCCCAAGCTGGTTTTTTTAAACTGTGTAGCTCACCTTTCATAATTATTCTACCCATGCAGCCTGAATTCTGCTGGAAAATAAATCAGAAGCAGAGAATTGATATGTCCTGTCTGAAAATAAGTGTTAGAAACAAGCATATAAGAACTCCAGAATGCAGAAATACATTTTCATAAGGATAAAAACCTACTTTAAAGAATGTCATCTCTTACTTCACAAGGAATCAAGGCATGAGTCTTGAGGTCAATATATATATAATATGAGGTCAAGCTTTCTTTGAAGATTTGGTGTATGACTCTGTGGTCCAGATTCTGGCCTTTCCACAAATAGAATGCTTAAGATTCTCTTTGGCCTTAATTACAGACACCTGATTCAGGTGTCCACAGGCACCATTGCTGTCTAAATTCCCCCTGGTAGTCCATGGATAAAGCCAATGCAATCTAAAATGCCTACAGAGATACCGAGCTTACCAGCCACAAGGGTATCAACACAGATGCCCATGCCAACAGATCCTTCCTTCCATGTCCAAAATCTGCACAGTCTGGCAATATTACACAAGATCTGTAAGAGAGGCATGCATTTAAATGGAGATCTATATAATATAGATCTATAAGAGAGCCATGAATATAGGTGGTAGCACTTTTGGTTGAGGTGAATGACTCTCCAGCCTCCCTTGGCTGGGAGCAGGATCCAGCTACTGACACCACAGTGTGTCCAGGATGTCACAGGACATCCGAGACACTTCCACAGGACATGATGTAGGACTCAGAAGGGATCTTTTCCTCCTGGAGAGGCTGCTTGAGCCCAGGCAGTAATACTCACACAAATAAGTAGCACAGTGGCTGTTACATGGTAGCTGAATCCCACACTACAATCTTCATGCAGGAGTTTGGCCAACAGGAAGGCTTGTGGACAGCTAAAATTGGGAGGTTTTGTTTTGAATTAAATCCCAACATAAAGATCTGCATGAGAACCCAACTTCCCCAAGTTTCAAACAAGCTCAAAGGGTTCTAATTCACACTATACATTTATCACCAGGGTCCCAAATAAGTAACCAAAATGTTCATAATGAATAAACTTTAACCTCAGTTCCCAAACTTCTCTCTTGCATGCATGCCAACTGTGTATCCTACCAAAGAGAATCGTCTCTGTCCCCATCTGTGCATCTAGTGTTTCTCAGATAGTGATGCATGAAGCCTTTTGCTTTTTTTTACCATGAAAAACGCGCTGTTGTTAATCTCATCAGAGCCAAACCCATCCTTTTTTGTTTGTTTCAAAACTTCTAGTTGCAAAAAGAGAAAAAATAATTTCTAACATCATGCAATAAAAAATAGATTTTGCTTACCGACATCAAAAGTTTCGTAAGTGGTATTGAAAGGGCAGTCTATTCAAATCCTTCTTCAGACAGCAATTCCAGCTGCAAGGGCAGAGAGTACTATCTGCAGGCATTTAGAACTGTTGCATGTGATCACTGTAATGGTATCACTCCTTAGATCCTGTAAATTGAGGAAAACAAATTGACAAAATTCGCTAAACAAAACATAATTATTCTTTGGGGTTTCTAGGACTTATTCTTTGGGGTTTCTAGGAACTCACATAATCACCTTTCATCACATACATGCTTCAGCTACATTTTCAAACATAAAAAGCACTAGAAGTGAGTACTGTCTGAGTAAGAGCCACTTCTAACAGCAGAAGAACAGAAGATCTTTAATAGTACATACAATATACAACTGTTTTGGATAGTAAGTGAGAGCTAAATTTCCCATTGGGAACATGGGATGAATGTGGATTACCTGTTTCATCTTTATATTGACTATTAACTAGAATCCTTATTATCAGAAATTACCTACATTCTTTTAAAGGCTAGAACTAGCCACGACATCTATAATTTTCAAAAGAAAATTAAAATTTTATAAAAAAGCAGAATAGAGGGATAGTTTACATTTTTAATATACCTATCACCTTTTCTAAATTACCATCAGAATACCATCGCATGAGGGGAAAAAAAAACCTTTTTTTATATAGTTAAAGTATATTAAAATCACCTGCAACTATTCAGCCAGCTGTATCTTGATGCTTTTGCAGCTCACTATCAAGAGAAAGTTGCTGCTACACTAGTAAAGGATTCCCAGAGATATTCAATTGATCTTCCTAACATCACCTAAACCCAGTATAATAGCACAAATCAACAGCAAAGCAGTGAAGAGTCCAGGCAACGGGAAGCATTAGGTTTCTCAGCCTTAACCAACACTTGAATTTCATCCAGCTAAAGATAGAACTGCACAGAAGTGAACTCCGCTCCATTCAAAGGGCAAGTAGCATCATTTTTCCCTAGAAAAGCAAAGCAGAATGGATTTACTCCAAAGGGAGATAATCTCAACAGTTCTGCCTACTGATTGCTAACATGAGAATAGGGCAAGCCCCATAGGCAGGAGGCACAGAGATAGTTGACTCTGGCAACTCCACTAAAAATTAGCAACTGGACATCAAAGGAGAATTTCTATCTGCTGAGAGAAGACCATAATTCGTACTTCGATTTAACCAGGATATACTGCAGTCTTTTCTAATGAAGTAAACAAACAAAAAACAAAACTAGACTGAGATTTATTTCTTTATCGACATGTTGCCTGACCTTCTTCTTGGCTGGATTCTTCTTCTTCATCCGCAAAATCAACTGCCATGCTAATTTCATTAAAAGCAAAAGATCTAATAAACTGTTAATGAAAAGAGAACAGGTAAAAGGCCATTGCACAGCCAAGACAGGAAACATGTTGAGCATCAAGAGGTGATTCTACTAAGTGCAAAGATAACATTTATTCACTCTTATCTAAAGACGGCTTTCATTTATTTTCAAACTTCCAAAATTAAATCATTCCCTGTTTGAACGAAAGAGCTGAGCAAGAGTTTCCCAGCTTCAAAACACGATGGAGTAGCAAAGATCTGACATTTGAAACTGCCAACTACACAAGGATGTTTGGTAGCACTCAAAAGCATCTGTGATACTTTATACACTGTTGTCTGTGGGGGGTGGGTGGTGTTGTAGATTTTTAAACTTTCAGTCTTAAATGCAGCAGATTTTCTGTGAGCTTTACATGAAAGGAAATCACACTCATAACTTGTGTGAGGGTCTTAGGATTCAGTGTTTCCAGGTACTCTTCCTCTCCCAAAATCAGGTACCAACTGAGGTACAATTTCAGGGGATTTTTTTCTATACTTTCCAATAACACAAATTTTATTATTTTCTGTTGAGTAACACAGTGTATAAATATTTAACTCTATTAAATCCATTATGATCTCAGGTTGAAAGACATCATTCCTGTCACTTTCACTTGTGCATCCTCTCTTTTTTGACATATACATGGATTTATGTCATTATTTTTCCTGAGAAAAGAACAATTGGCCTTCAGCTGTTTGGCTGTCTTCAAAGTGTATCTGCACATTTCACAAGCACACAAAGTAGGGGGTTTTAGCACAGTACATAAACCCTTTTGCTTCTGAATATTACTAAACTCTGAACAAAAGGTGATGGGGTTTTAGCTTATCAAATGTCTTTCAAAAATAGCTCAGTATAAAAATAACCTGTAACTGTGAAACTACATCATTGGAAAGGCTGTCCCCTATGCAGATGGAGAGACCAGATCAAACAAGCTGAAGCTAACTTCTTCAAAGCTGAGTGACCAATCATCCACGGGCCTCTGTGTGCCTGGTACGCAGCACAGAAACTAAAGAAGCCCGCTGTGAAAGAGTATGAACAACCACAGACACAAACATAATGCCCACTTCTGTTCTAGTAACTAATTGTCTCCTGATGCCCTTGAGACCAGATTTCTTTATTGGTCAAAGGCAAGGCTGGAGAGTAGCTATGATTTTGGATTGCTTACCACCTGTATGCAAACACACGGAAGTCAATCAACAGAGGTATTTACTGGGATACAGAACATTGCCTCAGCTGAGCAGATCCAGACAGTCATTTAACACTTCATGCAGGTCGCAGTGCTAACAGGATTATGAGGCAGAAGGTGCTGCCCAGCCCTGCACAGAAATAGCTGAATTTTGTGCAGGCATTGGATAGCCAAGCCATAAGCATTTGACGAAACACAGTTCGGAGCAATTTGGTTTTCTCTTTGGAGGTGGACAGCGCTGAATCTTCTCAGTCCATTTAGCTCCCCCAGTTCTGCAATATGTAGAGCTGATCACACCCCCAGCCTGATGTCCCTAGGTACTTTCAGTCCTGAGCTCAAACTGGAAATGTTCCTGCATACTCCATATTCAGTGCCACTTAGTGGCAGTGTGACTGGACGGATGAGACCTGGCTACCTTGAGTAACCTAAGGGCAGCCCAGCAAAACGGGGCAAGCTGAAACAAGTGGGCGTGCCCCTAATGGTTTACCATTCTGGTGTCCCTGTGCTGGTGTGAGACTGGCGTGAGCTATTGAGCACCTTTTAAAATAGATAGTTCTGCCCAGACCTGGAGCTGTGGTGAAAAGGACAGGATCCTTTCATGTGGAATGCTTATCCAGACATAATACTGTTCCTGTAACAAACTATATTGCATGTAGCCACATACTTCAAATTTGCCTTTTGGGGCGTGCACAGATGAGCAGATGCCAGGACAACTTACTACTAACTAGCAGGTTTCCAGTCTTATATTTGAACTCTTGAGGAAGTTTTTGACATCCTAAGGGCAGCCTGGTTTTTGTCTTCTAACATTTTCCAACATGTGATTAAGACATTTGTAATAACATGTTCCACAGCTTCACTGAAATTCTTGGAAGACCTTATATTAACCAGGAATGCACCATCAAAATTGATATGTTGGTCATCAATATCTGCAGCTTCCTAAAACAGTACGCCCTGAGCTGCCTGCCATCTCAGTGCAGCAGAAATGGCATCATGCCTGGGGAACTGGAAAACAGTATAAAATGCCACTGCTGAAGATGTGTTCAATCGTTTTTTAAAATCATCAAAGGCATGCTTGTGCAATTTATCCCAGATGGCCACAAAGTCTCTTTTATATAGTTCATAAAGAACTCATCCCTCTGGGGAAAGAGAAGGTCGGAATTTGCTACACAGTATTGCCTTATCAGAGACCCACAGAAATTTGGATATACTAGTGAACACTGGAACTTCATCTACACATTTTGTCTTGTCTCTACTATCACATTTATCAATCACATGACCAAACTACCTAGACAAGATTTCTCACAGCACATGTTTTTCTGCCTTTAATTTTAGACTTGTAGCTGCATTTGTTTCAAAGCTTTTTTCAACACTGCATTACATTATTTTTATCTCCTGATAAAAATAATGAACATCATGAGTACTTAATTTCAGTCCTATCAGAATTTCAAGAGTTTCATACATTTTATGTTGAACAATTTCTTCCTGTTCTTGTGATGATGAATGGCAAATAGCAAAGGAATCACTGAATTACAAACCAGTCATTTTGATCTGATCAGGACAGGGTAAAATTTGGAAGAATACGTAATCTGTGTCTACTCAGGATCTTTGGTCTATCTACTATGAGCCTACTCACCACCTATCATCAGACGATGTCTCCTCTCTAAGGTGCAAGCACAGCTTTCTTGCTTGGTTTTTATTGCATGCTACCAAACTATATGCAAACACTGATTTGTCAGGTAGTTCATCTTATGCCACACTTGGTCTCCATCTCAGTACAGATTTCCTTGCTTTTGATTATCTTTGACTGTGAACTCCTTAGGACAATTCTTCTTCTTCCAACAAAATCTGTGTTAGCTGTATTCGAAAAAGGCATCTGTGATTACCATCATCTTACCCTTCTCTTGCATTTTGTGAGGTTTCACTTGTGCATCTCTCCTTCTCTTCTGTCTTTGGTAATTGTTTTCATATAAACCTAAACTTCCTTGTAAGACAGAGGATGTGGAGCAGATTTAAAGATATCTCCTTCCAGGGAATCTTTCATCTGGGTAATTTGCATTCAGTATTACTCTGCACTTTTCTAGGTAAGCATTATTAGGAGTATTGTTTTCTTTCCTTTTGTGTGAAGAAGCCAGGTGTGCATCCAACACATTGTATTTCAGGTTTATATGTCCTCAGAAGTACACATAAATTATCTGCTGATTAGACACTTACAGACCTTGTCTGCCCATTCCAGGAATAAGACTGCCTGTACTAACAGTGTTAAAGCTATAAAGACAACATCGTTAAAACAGTTTGGGAGAAAACAAAGGAGTAGAATTTCACCAAAAAAAAATTCCTCTCCTACACTCCCAGGTTTTACTGTCCAGTATTGACTCTAATGTAATTTTATTCTTCCATCTGTCTATATATACTCTATGCGAAGCTGGGGAGAACTTAGACTAAGTCAGTGTTGCAATAATCAGACGCATCTGTTGGTGAGAGACCACTAATATTTTCACCTCTCTACGGCTGCCTAAGAAGAGTTTCTTTCTTTATCCATGCTTCAGGAGCCCTTATAGAACATAAGGTTCTATTCAGAAATCCCAGCACTTAAAGTATTTTTTATTCCACCTCAGAAGCCAGCAAACATGAAAAGACTATGTGATGGACATGGAGATTTCAAAGTCTGGTACCATTCCATGTTGTCAGCACAGTTAAGCTAAACATTTATTTCATAATGTCCTTACCTCAGTTAAAACAGCATCTTATAATTTTGGGGGTTTAACACAGAAGACAACATATGACCCAATACACTTGAAAATAAAAGCACAATATACAGAAGTAAAATTACCACTATGTAGGATGTATCTGTCCATCACTGTTCATTTAATAGGGTTTGACTTATTTTCCTGGCTATAAATGGGACTTATTACTCCTCTGTTATGCACAAATTTTATAATTTGGAGGATAATACATTGCAAACCTCAGTATCTCTGTGTTCTCTTGAAGACATCCTATGCAAACCAACGATTTTCATTTCAGACTCTCATTTTACTCTGCACTTTTCATTGCTATGAGGGCTTTGTAACGATCATAAAATGCTTACTCAAGCAAAATAAAACTAAAAGTCATCTAAGATACCCAGAAGTCTACTATACTACCCTTGAAAATGTGTGTTATTCTTTTCAGTATTTTGTTGGCTTAATGAAATGTGACTGTGTAACCTTTTTTTTTCTTTCATCCAAATTCGCGTTACCATCAGCAACACAAAAATGACATCTTTTCAGGTGCAGAAGCAAGATATTTCTCTTTCTCTAGCTAACCAAAGTCAGCTTCATGTCCATTCTTAAGCCAAAATCTGTAGCAAAATTTGTCATGTGCTTCATTACATACACTTGCCATTTGTATTTTATTGCAAAATTGAATTTAGTTTACAAATTCTAATTTTTGCTCTACTACCAAATGCTGATTTCTGATTTCCTAATGTTTTTGAGCAAAAGTTGACTTTCACATTTTCACATTTTTACTAGGCTTTTCTTATTCAAATCCTTCCATAAATTCATTTTCTACCTGCGTATTTAATTGTGGTTTGTGGGGGTTTTTAAATTTCAAGGTTTTAAAATATTGTCTCTTATGCATTACAATTAATCGGCACCATTATATATTTCTAAACCCTGAAACAATGTGTTTTCTTACAGCTAAAATTTTGCATCAGGAATAAATCCCACAAAAATGAATAAACCTTTGATATACAAATTAGGTCATAATAATAATGACAAAGAAGCAATCTAAATCACACACAAACACACAAAATTGCTCAAAACATAACCGACTATCCTCTGAACCTTTAAACAGACCTTTTAACATAGAGGTTAATGACTGTGAGTTCTTTAGATATGTATTGTTTCCAGGTTTGTTATCATACAGCAATAGCAGCAATTCATAGACAAGCAATACCTGAGATGCTATTACAGTTGTTAAGCTTAATTGCTTCCAATCCTTGTCAAAGGCAACTCAACACATGCTCAACACAAAAATAGCTATTGGACACTAATATTGTCATAAAAATAGGTTCCATGTCCAGATAAATGATTTGTGAGCATGCTGCAAAAACTGGTTTTGTGAATGCTAGCCCAGTGTAGAAAAGATATATTAAGCCTTTAAATATTGCACATTAAATGTTTATGAAGAGAACAGTGACAAAAGAAGAGGTCGCAACTTCAGTGTCCAAGCTATTTCTTCATAAAGATGTCAAAATACACATAAAGAATAACTCCCTTATATGACATCTGTGAATATTCCTTTCAATAAGAAATTTATCTGTATTGTTTTTAGTGTTAATAACTATGGGAAAAAAACTTAAGGTTGCAAAATTGTATAAGAAAGGTAATAAAATGGCTTCACTAATGTGTATATGGCAGAAAGGAGAGATGCTGAAGTGAAGACTGAACAAAGAAAGGAGACAGCAGCAAGTAAACATTCTGAACAAATCAGCCATTAAAACTTCTGAAAATGCTGTTGTTTTGTTTTCCCTCCAGCATAAAATTTCACTCCTGAAATATGCTGTCTTCTAGGTAGCACAATTTCTAAAACCCATACACAATAATTTGCTTGGCAGTCACAATTTAGTGATCCATTAAAGACTTATCTTTAGGCTCCAGTTCTCTGAACCCATCAATCAGAGCTAAAGCAATAAAAGCTTGCTGAGGACAGAAGATCTGGGGCTCATTTTCAGAGCAACTGAGCACCCTCAACTGTCAAACTCGTAGGTACAGGTTCCTATCACAATAAAAAAAACCCGACTTCCCACAATTGGTATGTTGTTTTCCTTCATCTGCACTGTCACTGAGCAGAGAAAATCTGCTTTAGTGTATTTCTCAGGAAGTTCGCTCTCACATTTCCATGAGTAATATGCACGTCAGTGTGTTAGGATCAGAATCAGTCGTTCAGCAGTGGTAACATATTTTGCTCGGTCATAGTAAAGAACTTCCTAAAACTACAGTAGACAAGGAAAGATCAAGGAGGAGACAATAAAGTTGTGCTATCATGGCAAGGAGCGTTAAGGAGAAGATGTACATTCACTTTCTCTTGCCACTGAACCAACATCTTTCTAGGGAGAATAGTTGCCAAAAATCCACGAAGAAACTCTCTTCAACAGCATTGAAACTGTTTGGGTTTGCTGCAGAGTCTGAATTTTCACTGGGGAGAATTAAAATGACAGTATTTTCATTTGAATTTCAAATATGTCTTTCTCTTCCCCATAGATTTAGATCTCTTTATATCAAGGATTATGACTTAAACCAGTTTGGACATACGAGCTGAAATTCAGATCCAGATTTCATGCTGGAAATTCAGATCCAGAGCTACGAACTGCTGTTCAGAGTTCAAAAATATCCAAATTTAGTAATTTTATTCAGTACATGCATGGCTCCAGATCACCCCAGGTAGGAACTGACCAAGCTGAATGGGTTTCACCAAGCTACCAGGTGCTACACTGAGGCTGAAGATCTGTTCTGGTCAACTAGCAAACTTTTCTGAACAGGAAGCTGGCGTGTGATTGCCAAGACTCCTAAGATGCACACAAGATAACAGCATTGCCAACTCCCCCACTGTTGCTATTTATCTCCTGATAATAGTATTTTTCTTCAAGCTCCAGTTCCTGAAATGAAAGTCTCAGTTTTCATTACAAAAAAACACGCCAAAAAAAAAAATCAAACAAACCTACAGATTTCTAGCTCTTTCTGTTGCAAGGAAAAGTTGGAAAATGAGACTTCAGAAGACCTGAACATTTTGGAAACCCCAAAACAAATATTATTACTTGGAGATGTTTTATTTGGACTAAATAAACTTACTAAAAATTTATCTGGGGAGTCTGATTCCCTGTTTGTTAATGCACAAGAATGGTAATGATGAGAACTACACACGGTCCCTAATGCAGGTGAATGGGACACCAGGAGAGATGCAGAAGATATTTTGGTCTTTTCTCCGCAAGAATAGCTCTAAACTAGTCGGTAAATTTGCCACTGCGGAGACAGCTGCTGTGACTTGCCTTCTTTATGTTTATTTTCCTTTCAGAGCAGAAAAGAAAGCGTGCATGGTCGGTCTGTGTGAACTGCAGAGCTTGCATCATATATGTAAGCAGTATAGCCCTAGCTGGAGACTGGCTGGAACACAGCTAACACATGTGGAGAAGGCTGCAAAGGGACATAAAGCCACGAACAATTTATTATCAGCCAGCAGAACTATAAAGACATCAAACTCAAAGACAAGAAATTGCTTGGTCTATTGGATAACAAACGCCAGGGTAACAAGAAGAATGAAATGGAAATTCCTGTGGATAAGCAGAAATGTAATTTAATTGGCAACACTAGCATTAAAAAAGAATAATTCTTATGACTGGAATGCTAAAATCATTGGGATAGGTCTGAGGACAAAAATGTGTCAGTGGGTGATACGGTGTGCTACGTGAAAGAGGAAGCATTTCTTGTGGTGTAAATGAGGACACTGAGCAGCAGGTTCTGCACATATCGGTTTATGAATCTGTGTGTTAAGGAAGGTCAAGACAGTCTGATAACAGGGTGTGCTACAGACCACTAAAACAGCCTGGTTAAGAAGATAAGTCCATCCCCCATAATGAGAAAAAAGAAAAGCTGTAACAGAGGAGTTTTGGTTGGGCAGGAGACCACAAGCAGCCAGTGGCAAACAGGATTAGAGCTGCTGACAGGTACAGAAGATAATGGCCCAGCACAAACTCCAACACAGAACTTACACTGTGGGGTTTGTCTGAGCTGAATTGATGGACTAAAGGAATTAATTGATCACGAGCCTGTGGTAGGAGCAGCTGCCTATTACTAGCTGTCAAACTGAATTAAGACTACTTAGGGCACCATTGTCTCTTTGCTAGACGTTCCTCCTGAATCCTGAAATTATTACAGAAGATCACCAATTGGTTTCAACAGTAATCAAGAGTACATTAGGTTTGGGTGAAATCAAAGCATTTGTTTATTTTGTTTTATCTTAACTCACTGTGGCAAAATATGGCTGCCCTTCTGGAAGTCTTTAAAGAAGAGCCACCTCATTAAGCCTGTACTAAGTGCCCCAATGTGAGCTGTGCCTTTGTTAAATCTTTTCAGTATCACGTGGAGCGTGTAGGTGGTGTGCATGCCCCTGCAGAAAAGATTGGAAGACAGAAATAGGGCAACCTCCATTTTGAAAATGTGGTTGCTTATAATGAAACCAGAGGAAAAAAAAATGAGGCAGAGTGCAAAACTCTCAGGATCAGATAACACCTAGGCATCTAGGGATGCTCCCAAGAGAAATACCTTGATCTGACAGACCTGGTAAACCTGTGACACATCCCAAAATCTGTATATGCTGTTGATGTCAATGTGGGGTGAACAGGGCTTGAATCTCATTCCATTGACCCTATATGCTCCTTTCTGATACCAGCAGGGGAGCCTGAGAGAGGCAGCTGGGGCATGGTTCTGTGCCATAAGACAAGGAGAACCTATTCTAGTCCTGTCAAAGGATAACCTGAATCTGTGTTGCAGTAAAGAGGCTCTTTTACTAATATGGAAAGCCCATAGCACTGCACATTCACAAATAATCACTACAGTCATATTCTATCGGGGTGGTCTCATAGATCTCCCTGCCTTGGTTTATGCAGAGTTAAAAGATTCATTCTTAAACAGCATTTTAAGACATAATTACATGAACTGGATTTTTTTTCTGGGTATATATAGTTCTATAATAGGTGGGCATGGCATTCCTTTTTTTCTTCTTCTTCTTCTACTCAGATTGCAATAGAAAATGGCTATGCAAACTGTGGAAGCCATAAACCAGCTTATCCTAAGCCATTTGGGGTTTTATTTTGCCAATTTGTATTCTTAAGTACCACCTCCAGGCAGAAATTCAAGAAGAATGCTTTGTGTTTGGTTTATTTTATCACGAGGTAGATAAGGATTCAGTTTTTTAAACATATTTATCTTTTTTCCATAATGCCTTTCCCTTTAATGTGCCCAAACTGGAGTTGTCCCACAAAAAGCAGAAGTATGAAAGTTAAAAGCCATCAGTAACAGGAAGAGACAGTGAAAAAAAATTATCTGCCAGTTACAAGGTTCTGGGGAATGCTGGAGAATTCACACAGCAATTCACAGTCATTAACTCCTTCCTCCGCCATAAGTGCATTTGACGAAGTTCCAAGAAGTATGTCAAGGTCACGCTTACCCAATTCTAATGAAGCAAAGCAAAAGTCACAATTTGTTAGCTATCCACTGGGAATAAAAGTGTAATTTTTTTTTAACAGCTAAGTAATTAAAAAGGCAAATGTGTTCCATATTGCAAGAGTGTTACTATATTAGATAAGGGAATGGCTCATGACCATGTGACACTATTAATATGACCAAAAATTATCTGGTCTCCTAAATTACTATATTTCTCTTAGCAGAATGTTAATTTCAGGTTAGGAATTTTAATTGCAGTAGTATCTGACTGCTTAAAGTTTCATTTAATGTATTTTTTAAGTTGCTCCTCTTTGAATTTTTTTCCTCCTACTCAGGGTTCTGTTTATTTTAATTGGGAGTTACTTATGCCAGATTGTGTACTGACTCCCAATGATTTTTTAAACAAGCAATTTTTTTCAAACATACCATACTGTGGAAAGAGTCACTATAAATAACACAAAGAATTTAAAATCCAGTTTCCCTTGAATGGAGAACCCCTCTCTTCAAGATGCAAAATGACCTAATAGTTTCATGGCACTACAGATTTTTGCTTGATTCTGTCACCCTTTCTCATGCTGATTAAAAATATCTTTCGCAAGCAGTGCCACTGAAATCACTGTAAGAGGAAAATAATCCATTTTACTTAGTCATCTGTTTTCCACAAAGGTGGAAACTTAGCATGGCTACTTTATCCAGTGTGGAAATACAGTGGGAGACTATAATTACATAACTTCTCCTTTTCTATTAGTTGTGTTACAAAAATTACAAAATAGCTCTACTTCTTTCCCATTAAAGACAATATTTGCATTATAATTATTTTCTTTACCAAAAGTTTGTTTCCTTGGTAACTAAAAACTTTACCACAAACCTCAAAGAATGACGAGCAAAGCAAATAAATAGTTAACAATGATGATTAAACCAGGAGCAGTTACCATCAGCAGCCATACAATGGTACTGTTTTTCTTAATCAAGTGTAGGTTCTGGTCAGGTAAAAATGCAGGGAAGGTGGGCGACAAAGAGAGAGAATTGACAGAGAATTGTAATTAGTGCTGAAGGAGGAAAATTTGGTACCAATTTTTCTAAGACAAAACGTTTCCTGAATTCTTAGGAAAGCTGAACTGAAAAATATGCAGGAGTTTTTGCTGAAGATTTTTACTGATCTCTTACGTATTACTGTTAATGAGGTAGTTATTTGGTACCCACCGGGTGCATATGCACGTGCAGGAAACAGCAAAGGTGGCAGCAATGTATCTTTCTGGCTGGTGACATGTGACCTGCCATTTTGTACTCTTAGCCTCTCGACATCTCAGCTAACTGAGTATCACCGGCCTTCCTTAATAAAACAGACACCTGAGGGGTTGGCAGACAGCATAAACACCTCCTGCCTCGCTACAGCATGCTCTAATGCAACACTGAGCAAACTGCTTCAGGAGTCGCAGGAAGGTGTTGTGATGGCCCTCCTCAACTATGCCAACATCTTCTGACAGACATTTCCTCAGAATAAAAGGTCTCGCTTGAGTAAAGGTGAATTAAAATCACTAAAGACAGAAGTATGTAGGTAAATAGTCATAAATTAATCTTGAATGTTTTACCAGGAGCAGTAATGACTGGAATGCTGTGTATGGTGTCTTTGTTACTCAACCTCAGTTTCAGTAGGCACAAAAAGTGAGAATGGGAGTTAGAGAAAAATGCAGAAAAACTCATTCTCTCCCAGAAGGTAGATGGCTTTTCATTGTGGCTGAATCCTCATGTCAGGAGCAAAGAAGATTTTTAACATTTTCTCTTAAGTGTATTTGCATTTGGAGTTGTTTTTAAGACAAAATATGTAAGAGCCATTTAAATAATAGGTGTTAAACCCACAAAATGGCACTGATATTCTTTGATATGTGATTCTAATTCATAAAGGAAACTGATAAACTCACAGATTTTGTTGAAACTTATCATGTGTTCAATACTCTCTGTTTACTAGAAGTACTGAATGGCTCTGTACTTCTGGATAATTATATAAGTCATTCTGATACCAGCAACTGAAATAACTAATGACAATCACAATATACCATCTACTAGACATTGTGGCAGACAGTGGTATGTTCCTTAAGAATCAAGGAAAAGGTATAGGTGTTGCTTTTCCAACAGGATATTAGATATACAGGTAGTGTTTCCAATTAAATCACACTCTCAGTGATTTCTCTTACTGTAGCATTTCTAAAAAAAGGTATAAACAAAAGGTTTTACTGGCACAGAAGAGAACAGATAATAAAAAATGCATACTGATTTTAAAACTTAGAAGGTACAGGTGGAACCAATTCTCCTCATGAACGGCAGGATCTGCAAGAGCAGCTTTGGTTACAGTTTTTAGAAGTAGTAAAAATGGCAAGATTTAGCTAACTGGAAAAGAGAGAAAATAACTCCATAATCAGTTTACCATTATTAAATACCCTTATAAGAAGTAAAAAAAATTTCCTCTTTAAGACCAAGTTTAAACTGGACACACTACAGATATCACAGCATTCTTAATTGATAAATGAAGGATTAAGTGTATCCATAAAATATTATCTTTATTAATTCAGATGCACTAATGCATCTCAGTCCTCTGAGTTTATTTGAAGGAACTGAATAGCAGAAACTTGCCATTATATTATGTGAATTTCACATCGTCTGGAAGAGAGTAAGATAGTGTACAGAACTGCAGAATGAACTACCCAACACAACTTTTTCGAAGAATATGAGTAAGAATAAATTTGCTTTGCAACCCTCTATCTGAGTAAGCTACAATACCTCCTGTACTAGCTACCCACATTTTCCTGTTTCAGTAGAAAACAAAAAGTCTGATATTATTGCAAGGTCATGATTGTGAGGAACTTTTTGTTTGTTTTTGGTTTTAACTACTGTAAAAAAATATTATTAAACCAGTAGGCAAAATATGTCATTGAATGATCAGACCTGAAGGCTCCATGAAGTATATTCATGATTAAAATTGCTACTTCTTGCAACAGATGGGGAACTGATGCCAAAACCCTTCATAGTCTTTGAAACTCAGGAAGTCTGAAGCTTTTGAAGAGACACAGCTCTGTTTTCTGGTTTGTTGCAAGGTAGATTTTAGAATCCTAAAGGAAGTATCTTTGATATTTTGTGTACATAATATTACATATAGCTCTTGATTGTGTGCTTTCAGAGGTCCCTGAGAAAGTGGTTAATATTTGTGACAATTCTTGAGCATTAGTGGCTAATAGAGGCTGGTGAGTATTGCTGAGTAGTTATTAATGTCATTGTGATCCAGTAACAAGATTTTCACAGTATCTGGTTCTTGTAGTGAGTTCTTCTCTAAGAAAGTGCATTATTAATAGGCAGAAACTCTACAAAGTGCCATAACATTTGAAGGCAGGAGAGTGTGCTGGCATCATCCAGTCCTCATGACAGACAGGGAGAATTCCAACACCATATGCTTTCATCTGCCAAACGCCTACTTCTGAGTAAAAGTATCCCATAAAATTAAAATTATCTTCCTGCAGAACTCAAAGTCATTTGCAAGTCTGCTTCTTTTAAACAAGCTCAGAAGTAAGATTAATGGAGTAATGAAATTAACTCTGCTCCAAACCAGCTTTATATTCTGACTCTTCCAGCAGGTTCTGAATTTCCATGACTCCTATGCAAACATATATTCACAGGACTCAAGTTAAAACTGTTTATCATCTTCCCTATAGCAAGTACAAGTTCTCTCTTGCTATATCAGCATTGTTCTTTTTGTGACATCTGGAGATTAGACAAAGTCAAACATCATTTTAAAAACAACAATACAGTGCTTAGCTTCATTCTTTTTTTACTCTTTCTTCAATTACATCATGTCACTTAGCCTGAAGAATTAAAACATATCCTAAAAAATACCTCAGAAAAGTGATGCTTTGATGTTGTATCACAAGATTTTGCTGTTAGCCTTATTCTTGTTCTAATTACCAAAAGTACACATTGCAGACAGACTGAGATCCTCTAAAATGTCTAGAGGTGATTCTACAGGAGAATCTAGAGGAGAGGCACAACTCACTTGTACAGTGCACTCGTGATCTTTTATCGCTCCTCTGGTAATGAAGAATCAGTGGTAAATCAATTAAAAGTGTTAAAGTTATTGGCAGACTAAAAAGTAACTACTGACAAATGTGGCAAATTGGAAGCTCTCTTTGGTATCAAAGCAAGAAGGATGGTTTAAGGGAGGTATAACCAAGGGTTGAAAACTACTGCGGAGATAGCCAAGCACAAAGTCATTCTATGAATGCAACCCACAGGGATGGTAATTCTCACTGTTTTAAGAAACCAGTAAGGAATGTACAGCAAAAATGTGCTACAATGTTTAACTGAGGAATGAAAAATGCAAATGCAGACTTCCGAAATGTGACATGGCTACATTTTTATAGACATATATACGTTTCTTGCTGTATTTTTCATTGCAGGGATGGTAGAATATCAATAACATAGATATGTTTATTTTTTTATACTGGGTTTGCATAAGAAGCTCACAATATGGGAAAAAAAGCTATGAAAACCTATCATTCAAGCTGTATTATCCAGGACATTTTGTAGCTTTCCAAAGTGGTCTAAATAGGACAATACAGACCCAGGGATGGATTGTTGTTTCTTTTCTCCGACTGGCACAAAAGGCTTGCAGTGGGAAGGAAATTTTGTTGTGAATCACGCACCATCAAATGACTGTGGCATACAATGGGCTCCATATATCACCAGTGATATTTAAAACAAACAGATTTCATAGCATTATCAGCCCATCAGGAAGTGATTCACCTCCAGAAGGTCTTAATTTTTATTTTGAAAACCCTGCCAAAAGGGTTTTGTCTTTCTCTTCCATTGCAGCAGGCTCAGCTGCCTGCAATGTATTACATAATTGTTTCACTTAAACCCAACAACTGAGCTTTGTTATCAGAGCTATATTCAGAAACAGTACTTCAGCCTAAAATTGAATGAAAATCTATTTTCACCTGTTATACTGAGTACATTTGCTTCTTCACTGGGGTAAGACTATCAGAGGCACATACAGCTTAAACGCATTATTGATTTTTAGAAATTAAAGCCAGTTTCACATAGCTCTGGGCTTCAATGAGTCATGAAACTCCATCAACAGTAAGTTCAGATTTTTTTTTGTTCCTGGAAGATGGGGATGGGTTCATGTGAACTGACAGATGGAAATGTATTCAGTGTGAAAACTTCTAAAGGAATTTTTGAAGGACGACTCTTAGCAGAGAGAGGTTGATTTTAACTAACCTACAACCAGCTGAGTACAGAGACCAATTTGCAGAGAAATGAGGTCATCGCATTAGGGAAGTCTGAGATTCAAACCTGCAGATATTCATGCTGAATGCTTAACTGAACCTCTGGAGTCCTCAAAGCTGTGGTTTAAAAATATTTTGAGGTTTTTTTCTTATGGCACTTCCATCTCACAGTAATGCAGAAAATGTTCAGAACACAATCTCCAGTTCAATAATTTTTAATCTTTCTTGTTTCAGAATACCTAAAGATGCTAAGGTAAAAACCTGATTTTAAAATGAAAGGAAAAAAAAACTTACAGAAATAAAACCATACATTTCTTAAGAATGAGTATCTTGAATTTGTCCATGGTGTTTCTATCACATGACTCAATGCCTTCCTTTAGCAGATATTCTATTATATACAACCATCTAAAAAAAAGCCATTAATTTTCTCACAAAAGGTATCAGATCATGCTCAAGCTCAAACATGTTCAGATATGAAAAATGTCTGTTCCCTAATGTATCAGTAAGTAAGAGCTATAAATACTACCATCAAAATAGTTATTCAGACATAGGCCATTGATTCTCAGTGTCCCACTCTATACCAAGAAATTATCAGGTATTCTGAAAACGCTGAAATGCACAAAGCTATCCAGCAAAGAGCAAAGAACGCCTCAAATATTTTTTTTCTGGAATTCTTTATAGATGTTTGCCTCCCACCACCAACAGTGCACTTGTCCAAGTCGTGAGCAGCCATGAGTTCTTCCAGGAGAATGCTCTGGGAAATGGTGTTAAAGGCTTTACTAAAATCCGGGTAGGCAACATCCATAGCCTTTCCCTCATCCACTAAGCAAGTCAGCTTGTCATAGAAGGAGATGAAGCAAGTAAAGAAGGACCTGTCTTTCATGAACTCATGCTGGTTATCCCTGATGCCCTGGTTGTTCTGTACACGCCACGTGATGGCGCCCAGAATGATCTGCTCCAAATCCTTCCCCAGCACCAAGGTCGGGCTGACAGGTTTGTAGCTCCTTGAATGCTTCTTCCAAACCACCTTATGGGTGGGCGTCACACTGTCTAACCTCCAATCACTTGGAACCTCCCCAGTTAACCAGGATTGCTGGTAAATGATGGAAAGTGGCTAAGTGAGAACTTCTGTCAGCTTCCTCAGTGCCTTTGGGTGGATGCCAACCAGCCCCACAGACTTCTTTGTGTTTAGGTGGTGTAGCAGGTCACTGACCATTTCCATGTGGATCATGGGGGCTTCCTTCTGCTCCCCATCCCTGTCTTCCAGCTCAGAGGCCCCTTACTATTAAAGACTGAGGCAAAGAAGGCATTAAGTACCCCAGCCTTTTTCTCATCCTTTGTCACTGTGTTTCCCCCCTCATGCAAAGACAGAGATATTCCTTACTGCTCCTTCTGTTGCTGATATATTTCTTATTTATTAATAAGACATTATTTATTGTCTTTTACAGCAGAGGCCAGATTAAGTTCTAGTTGGGCTTTGACCCTTCTATTTTTCTTCCCACATAACCTCATGACAACCTTGTAGTCCTCCTGAGTTTCCTGCCTCTTCTCCCAAAGGTCACAAACTCTCATTTTGTCCCTGAGTTCCAGCCAAAGCTCCCTGTTCAGCATGTTTTCTGCCCAACCCTCATGTTTAATTCTTCTACCTTTCAGGTAGAGAACATCCACAACATCTTAAAAATTAAGTGAGTTTTCCCTTTCCCTCACTATACTTTAATAATCAATATAATGAATGGATCTAAGATCACCTATAAAACAGCACTCATGGGACAGCAGGTCCAGGTTACACACAACGGTTTCAGAAACTCTCCACTCACGAGTGATTTGCACATGAGTGTAAATCATTGCTTTCTCAGCAAGTACATTCCTGTAAACTAATATTAATGTCAAATTTATACTCATGAAAGCATGCAGACTGAAAAGAGAAGTGACGGGCATTGATTTAATTTCTTGTCAGGCATATATTTGCATAGTATTTACAGATTAATAAATGAGACATACCTTGTGTAAATCAATAGCTACCCTGCCTGTATAGTGTAAACTTCATTATCCATGGTCTTATACTATGTTGAATGAAACATTAAAGACACAGGTAAAACTACTATGGAGTGCTTTGAAGGACATAGGGAAGGTCATTGATGTAGAAAGATAGAACAGGGATGTACATGATTTCACAAATTTCACTCTTTAACCTTTCCTCGGTCCTTTCATAGTTTTTTATCTATTTCCATTCTGTCGAACACAGATGAAAGCATCTCGAAGGGTCATCGTGAGAGGTTACCATTTATTATTTGCAAATGTCTGAGAAACCGAACATTATTTTACAGGCATGGATGCCTTCTAGTTTACGGTGTCATTAGGCCATACTCTAACCTTGTAGGTCCATACGAAGCAATATACATCATTTCCAAGAAAGAAGGCTACATGATAAATAGAGGACAGCATTTACAACCTATCTCCCCATAGAATTTTAACACCATTAATTGATATAATGATTAATTTGTGATTACTCCTATAGATTAAGACAACATCATTTTAGCCTCATTCTACTCCCTTTACAGAAACAAGACTCTGTGGACGATGCTCCATGTATGGGAAAACATCTAGAAGTCCCATAAGTTGATTTCTGCAAAGAACATTGGGGACAAGTAGGGTGAGAAGGCAGAGAGAAGGAAGATTTATACTCCACAAAACACAGCAACAGGTTTGTCCCAGGGGAACGCTGCCAGCAACGAGAAGTTTGGTCAATCTGGTGGTCATGTTGGAATGACTGCTCCTGGACAGCTGTGTAATATGATGGACATTGTGCTAAGGTTATCCCAGCTAACACACAGGACAGAAATTGCAGCATTCACTCCAACACCACTTAGCTCCTAGCCTGCTTGACAAGGCAGAAAAATAAAAGTTTGGGATTAGAATAAGTTCTGTGACAAGAAAAATAAGTTCTGTGCTTTGTAGTCCGCTCAGTCCACAGCCTGTTCAAGCATCTGGCTTTCCTTCCTTTCCTCCAGGAGCTAAAGCAAACCCATCCCCAAGGCCACCAGATTCGGCTCCTGTGGACCAGGAAGCAGAAATCCCTTAGATCATGAAGCTGATTGGATCCAGTAAACTCAAGGATCTCTTCCATACAAAAAGGATGAATGTGCTCCTCCTTCACCAGCATATCAAGTATTTCCAGAACACCAGATTCTAACTGAAAAATATCAGGCCATTCCAGTCTCTTCTTACCACACCATGAGCATCTGGTGCATTTTCATCCTTTCTTCTTCTATAATTTTTATTTTTGTGTTATCTTTATAACAGAGAGGGACTGAGCTGAGATTAGGAATTGTATTAGGTTTGTGTGGCCTGGTTTTGGTAGCAGGGGAGTTAGAGGGGTGGCTTCTGTGAGAAGCTGCCAGAGGTCTCCTTCATGTGCAGCAGAGTCAATCCCAGGCTGTTCCAAGACGGAAACACTGCTGGCCAAGGCTGGGCAATGAGAAATTGTGGTAACACCTCTGTGATAACATATTTAAGAAGGAAAAAAGTTATTGTGCCTATGTAATTGTGGCCTGAGAAGTGCAGAGTGAGAACACATGAAAGGAACAGCTNAGCAGCAGCAGCAGCAGCAAAAACCTGTGATGAACTGGAGTTGTAACCCCTATTCTGATAACATATGCACCACTGGGGGAGGAGATAGAGCTGGGAAGGAGGGAGGGGTGGGGGGAAGATTCTTTTTTAGATATGTTTTTACTTCTCATTATCTGGCTCTGATTTTGTTAGTAATACATTCAATTAATATCTCTGATTCTAGTCTGTTTTGCCCATGACAGTATTTGGTGAGCGATCTCGCTCTGTTCTTATCCCAACTCATGAACCCTCAATTATATTTTCTCTCCCCAGTCCTGGCATCCAGTTAGGGTCAACCCACTACAGGAATATCATCATGCCATAACACATAGCATGCCACCAATCTACTGACACAGTCCTGTGCCCAGATTCTATAAGTATTACGTTTGAACTTTTCTGGTTTTCAAATCTTCGGTGAAACCAGTAGAAGCCAGTCTACTGTATCAGGACAAGTTTCCTTTAAGGTGGTATTGATCAAATTTGCATTATTTCCCAGCATGAAATGTTATCACATTGAACCTGGAACCAATTTTGCTTTTCCATAACTGAACAAAACGAAAGTTGGCAAATCATTGGTGTTGAATTCCAGTAAAGACAACCAATAGAGATCACAGAGTTTTTCAAGAACTTGTCTTTCACCTGAAATTGTGAGCTGGGAAGCAGAAGGATACTGAAGGGGTAGACTGTTCTGCTACTGGAGAGAATGCAATGGAAACTGTGAGCCCTCATTGCTCAAGCCAAGCACAGAAAGCTGATGCTATGAATTTATGAAGATAAAATGCGACCAGAAAAATCCTCACCGTGCCCTGCCTGATCCTATAAAACTTGGCACATTGCACTACAAGATCTAATCTTCTATAGTTGACAGCACTATTGGTCCTTCATAATATTAAAGAAAATAAATCCTCAAAGAAAAAAAATAAAGCTCACATAAAAGCATGGTTTAAATTTTGGGTTACTTCTCAAACACCTTTTGCTCTCCCTGACTGATCTTAGCCTGATCAAATGGAAAACAAATCTCCACAGAAATAACACAGCTGTCTCTCTGGGCTCTCAGATTCTTTGGAGGGGTGGAGAGGGCACTCAAAACTTTAAAGAGTTGTTTTCTGGTTCTCTTTTACCTCCTTCTCAATATCAAAAAAAAAGAAAGAATGAAAAAAAAGAGTATAGAAAAGGGGGTGAAGCCCTTCAAACTTGGAAGAGAAAAACTTCCAACTTTCTTAGCAAAATGAAGAAGTTAAAAGAAGGTTAAAGACTACTAGCAGTAACAGATGCAGGAAAATTCAAACACAATGGTTTCTAAAATGGCTTAAATATAAACTTGCAAGCATGTCCAGTCTTAATATTCTGTCCTCAAAGATGATTCAGGGGACCTGACTGAGAGGGGGAATAAATGCTATAAGGGGAATCAGAGGCCATTATTTGTCCAGGAGGTAAACAAGGATGAAATGGATGAAAGGATGAATGGAGCAAGAGGTGGGCTGTCCGGCAGTTATAAGCATCTACAGCTGTGCAAATGTAGGAGGTTGAGCAAGGGGTGGGGAAACACGATCACAAGACTTCACTTATTGGATCCTATCATATTTGTCACATAGAGTGAACAAAAATGGCAAAAGAAAATGGAAAATCTCTCCTCTGGGGGAAGTACTAGACTACATTGAAAAAAAACCCAGTAAAGGAACTTGAAAACTTATTGCTAGAAATATTCTCTCTAGGCTGAGAGAACAACAGTACAGGATTGCAGGTGCCAAACTAAAAGTCAGAACCTAGACATCTGAAGGAATTAAAAACTGATTTTGTTCTTTTAAAGTCACTGCAGAGTACACACATGCACAGACAATTTTGCAGGAACCCACCACTGCTAAAATAAAACACAGTTGCAGCAGAGAGACCACTTGTTGGGTACACAGCCAGACTGATCCTGTTCCAGGTGAAGCATCATAAGTCTCTCAGGAGGGACAAAAAATAAGTCTTCTTTTTATCTCATGATCCTAATGGCTATTTTTGTTATTGTTCTTCAGCAACAACAACAAAACCACAGGAAAACTGTACTGAGCAGCAAACTAAAACATGCCTACAGCAAGAGGCAGCTTTTTAAACTTCCATCTCACTAGTGCTTGTCTGTATGAATA
This sequence comes from Melanocharis versteri, assembly GCA_013397845.1. Lineage (NCBI taxonomy): Eukaryota > Metazoa > Chordata > Aves > Passeriformes > Melanocharitidae > Melanocharis > Melanocharis versteri. The sequence continues at coordinate 336,244 of VZTG01010075.1, read as the reverse complement.
ATGTCATCATGTCACTGATTTTCCTGCATTCTATTACAGAATATTCTTCCCCTAGTTTCATTATGTTATTCTATTTCAACTTGATGAATTATCTATATCACATTTTTTGAGAAATATTCCCTCTAGGGATGGACATACTAGTTTAGAAAGTTTTCAGCAGAAAGAAAAGGGGAAGACTATAGAAACTTCCACATCTCCACTTTTTTTAAGCTACTCCTGGGACTAGGACATAATTATCCACATTCTGCAATTGCCAGCCAACTCTTAGCCGAATGATGAAAATCAGTGGTACTAAGAAGTGATGTTTGGGCAAGTCTAGGCAGAAGGAAAAAGGAGTCTGTTAGCAAGAAGCAAGAATGGGAAGGTGAAATCACAAGGTGGGGGCCCAGTTAAATAGTTTCATTTGCACTGAGTTTGTTTTTCTACTCCTTTTTCCATGGTTCCAAAACCACTTACACATTCAGCCAAAGATAACAGGCTCAAAAACCTTCTCTTTGAAAGTGGCACAAAATAAGAAAATAGCTATCTCCACAAAAACAATTAGCAGGAGAGTAGGTGAGTATGCTCTGGATTATATAGTAAAACAGATTTCATGTCTGATAGAGACCAATTTAAGGTTAAAATGTGTCACTCTCTGGATATAGTTTTCACTTTGTCCTCATCTCCAACACAAGAAATAAAAGGAAATAAAGTATGCTAAGTCACCTTCTCTTCTGAGGTATAGTTATTAATAGATTTTATTATATTTCTGCATTCCAGCAGACTTTAACAAGCATTGCTAATAAGATGTCTTCTCCCTTCTTCTGCATTACTACGGACCCCACAGGCCAAGCATGCATGGTTTGGCTTGTCTGCTACTCTTACAGCAGTCTATACTTTCATGTGAATATATTAACTCATTCCCACGGTGTCAGCCTAGAATAGAAATTCAATGCTGAACATGTAACCTTCTGTTCGGTTGGGTTGATGCAGATATGCTTTTATGCTCAGAGATCTGTTTTGTCACCACAGTAATTTTGGACAAGGAGACCCTATAGACATTTTTTTTATTAAAAACAAAACAGCAGGGGAAAAAAAAGTTGTTTTAGGAAAATTAGTTCCATCAGCTGAGCTAAGTTTCAAATAAACCTGTAACTAATAATATGTGTTCTGCTACTGTGAAAATCTTTATAGGACTAAACAGTCCTTGAGGAACTGTAAGCCAGTATTGCCATGCAGGATGATTATGGTACAAAACCTCCTACTTACCCTTTCTTCATACTTGTTTGTTTTATTTCTGTTGACTACTAATTGGTTTTTAATAATTGTAAATACTTGAAATTCAAGAGTGCTTATTTGTTTAGAATAAGAAAATATCTTCCTATGCATTCAGTTAGAATGTAATGCATTCTGCAAAAATCTTCACAATTCAGCATATATCACAAAAACGTTACTTGTTTAGTGCTATTTTCTTTTTTCCTTTTTGAAGATATGGCTCGTTGCTGTTTCTTTACGAAAAGGAAATGATCCACCTAGAGAGCCTGCTAGCTTTCCATTGCTGAGCAAGTGTCCAAGGCTTAAACTGCACACTGCAACAACAGTTCTTACTGAAGACCTAATATGGCAAGTTCTGGACTTTTAGTCTAGCTATAATTTTGTCTCATCACTTGTTTTAGGACATTTCTCTCGTAGGGAAATTTCATGGTTCTGGTTCACCATGGATTTGGGACTCACAGGTGTATTTCTGAAGCGGCTATATGTTCCTGTTTCGCAGTTGCTACTTGGCTGCAATAAAGAGAAGACAAACACCACTTCTCTAGTGACTTTTCCTTAAAAAAGCAGAGAACATGGAGGTTCACTATTGCCTCATTGAGAAAAGTTGTTTATATACCCAAGGCATGCATATTGCTTCTTTCAAATTGTAGGTACAGATAATTTGTATGACATTAAAATGGACACAAAGAGGTCTACAGTGGGTAAAAATGCTTCCTCTTCAGGAAGCATGTCCTCAACTTTCATCACCCAGCACAGGCAAGGACAGTTTAACAAAAAGAGAAAGAAGTTAGCCAAACTTTAAAATGCATGTTTATGACAAGGATTACATCTGTTTCCTGAACATGTAATACTCACTAGTTTCTTTGCATGGCAGGTTATACATTTTGGAAAAGTTTCATACATCGGCATCAGAATCTATTATCACATTTCCATGAGTTTTCACAAACACTCTCTTGGGATGAAAAATTATTATACCATTTAATGTGCTTAGCCTTTGTTGCATTAAAAAGATTATCATACTTTTAGCTGAGAGTTTCTTTACATATAATCTTGACACTTCTCATCTAAGTTTCACAGAGGGGAAAAAGGAAGTCTGAAGGTGTTTTGTAAGTAGTTTTGTTTCTTTTTTTTTTCCAGCTGGATGTCTTGTTACGGATAAGAAATCGAGTTTTGGGTTATCTATGACTGGAATGAGTCTGTTCTTAGGCTCTTCAGGCTACTCCAGTTCTGACAGTCTTTTCACTTCCACCATTCCCCTCAAAAGGAAAGATATTTAGTCTTGCAACTATTTGGAAAGAATCTTGAAACATCACTATACACAGAGTCATTCTTTTAATTGCAAGTAGCCGAAAGCAAAATCAGTGGTGGTGCAGTAGCCTAGAGGTAGAGCATTTGGCTAGATTGTTAGGCACTTAAATTAATGGAAACTGCAGGCTTCCTCAAGGAGACTGTCTATTCTCTGAGGCCACCTTTGCTCACTTGGAAATAGCAGGGGAAATCAGACTAGAACTTTAAAGACTGATAGTAAAGGAGGAGGATCCAACCCATTCTTAGGGGAGTCACCACACCTTTAAAATTCATACTTTCCTTGTACCTTGAAACAGCCCGGTTCTGATGACTTCCAGACTACACTGCACAACCCTATTTTTTTCAGAACTGTGTACATAGTAAAATAGGTGAGACTAAAAATGTTCAAAGGAATTATTTTTCAGCAGGAGTGCCTTTCAGTGCTGCATTTATGATAAGTTCTATATTATGTCAAAAGTTCTGGGTTCAAATGAATGTTTACTGTTCCAAAAATCTAAATAAATACATAAATTCAGACAATATAATGATCTACAGCTTTCAAAAAAAATGTACAATGCTAAAGTAACATTTATATTTCAAGTAATGACTATCTCAATAAAATCTGAGTAATGGTCAGGTAACGACTTTTTCACAATACTGCATTTAAAGAGCAGAAATTGAAAAAACAAAAAATTGTATTTACAGATTCCTAAAAAATATTTTTCATGTGTTATCATCTTAGCAAGACATTTCACAAACAAGAAGATGCAAAAATGAATTGCTTTATATACTGGGTACTTTTCTGTAGCCTGATTTCTCAGCAGTTTCTTGGCTGAAAGAAATTAGAGGCACTAACTTAACGAATATCATGAGAAGCTTTAAAATGTAGTTCCAATTAATAAAGGTGGTAGGCCAAGATAATTTGGAATGTTTCTATCTTGTAGAGGTCCCTGAATAATACTCAAGAATGTGGTAGAGTTTTAAAGAAGCTAAGATATTACTGCCTTCTGTAACCAAATCTGTCCCTCCTGACCCTATATTCAGTGGCAACATCTGTTCTCTTTTGACCCATGATAAGGCAATAATCTCAGGGTGGCCTGTGCTGGGTGAAATTATCACAGTTTTGTAGAAAAGTAATTTTTCTCAAGAAAACACGCTGCACACTTGAAAACACACAGAGCATATAAACCAAAGTTCATTTGTCACATAATGATTCTTGAGTCCTAAGGTTAAGTATTGGAAAACAGGGAGATAAAGAAATCCCATACACCAGACCACTGTGCAAGCCATGTTGTAACTGATGTAATACACTGCTCAGCCTTCCTTCAGAGAGAAAGAAGTTTTAGGGAGTGAATCAAAGCAAATAATGCAATACTTTAACTGAAACCACAGTCATTGTATTCATTTGATAAAGTGCTGTATCAGAGAGGTCCCTCTAATCTTGTAAGAATTTATTTTAGGACTATTTCACAGCTATAAACCACAGAGGTTATTTCTGTCTGTAACTCTATTTCCAGAACCAGCTATTCTGTATGCTGGGTCACAGTTTAGTGCTAGTAGGTCAGGGTGTCACAGTTTTCCAGGGGTTTTGTCTGTCAATAGATGTTTACCTGCAATATTTAAATCTTTATACACTACCCAAACAGTCAAACAACTCCTATCTATTATATTAGGTTTACTTATTTTTCCATGTTCGCATTTTCCCTTTCTTCTGCTGTAGCTATTATTTTGATTTGAAACTGAAAGCTGTTCTTTAAATACAGAAAACTTCTGCTGCTTCCTAGTAATAGAAATTTAGATTCCCATTCATTTTATTTAGGAAGTATTGTTGGTATGCATTTTTCAAACATTCAGAGATCTAAAATCTGCTCTCAGAGATTAAGACGAGTGATCACAGATATCTCATTTTGCATATCTTTCATCTACAATTGAATTCTCTTTTTCAGTTGGAAACAGAAAACTTCTTTATGCTATTAATTAATTTTCTTGTCATATAAAACAATACAGTAATTGCCATAAATTCAGCTACAAAAGTAATGAACATTCCTTCATTCCTTCCAAACCCAAGAATTTTATAGTAGCGAGATAAAATAATAGCTTGAATCATTCCAGGATTAAAATTATGATTTTATTACACACATACAAGTGATGCTTATGAAAAGCTCACTAACCTTGAAAATTTAGGCAAAACTGGGAATCCTTTCTAGACCCCTAAGATAGGTTTTTGAAGGCTATAGACTATTTCATACTTCAATACGAAAAGACTGCTTCTGTCACCTTCCCTTCTCTGCAGAGTATATTTATGCAATTTGACACAGGGTGACGTAAACACTGTATTCTAGAAATGTGAGTATATATGTGAAACTGCATAGATGTGAAAAAAGAGAAAATCCAAACAGCCCTTGCCTTGCAGGTATAAGCAGGCATTCCACATAACATGGCAGGAGATGCTGTCTTTGCTGCAAAGTACAGAAAATAAAAGAAAAATAAATCAGCAAGGTTGTCATCCAAAATAGCGTTTGTATGCCTGAAATGCCATAAACCTCTCAAATTTTCTGACTAGAATCTTGCACACAGATGCCCACTTCTTCTACTGCTTAGAAACTCTGTCATCGTGGCTGAACAGGCTATTAACCGAAGCCTACATTTACGGGGCCAGAATTTCTTCCACAGGGAATATCCTTGAATCCAAGCCCGAAGAGATTAGCTCTAACAAGTATCCAGTAATTCTATCCTCCATTTTGCTGAAGAATGGCTATTAAAAACAGGCAAACAATTGAAGAAAAAGAGTGGTGCCTTCCCTCCCTTTTGCCGCAGCTCCATAATTGGGATACCTTCCAAAAGCAGAGAGAAGAGACTTCCCTCTGGCAGGTGCCAGACTAAAGGGGTGCTGATCACTGCTCCTCTCCCTCCCAGAGGAGCTGCATGTGCCTCTATAAGAAAAGAAAAAACCTACACAAGACTAAAGGCATTTTTCATCTCTTATCTGCAGCAAAATGCAAAGAACTGAGAAACAATATGGAGAGCAAGAGAGGGGAATTCTGATTCTGGAGGGCACATGGGGAACATGATTCTGATTCCAACCCCTGCTCACAGAACTACTCATCCTGGGATGAAAAAATAGGAATAATCCAGCTAGAGATGACTGAAGTTGTTTTTCTCGAAAGTAAATTGGGGCTCTACAGAGCTTATCCAATGCTAAGATGGTCAGTCTTTTAATGTTAGGTTTAATGAGGCCGTTTGGCAAATTGTTTTATATCGTATCATTCTTTTAAATATACAGATTGTAACTGCAGATAGCAGACAGTCAAAAATCATAATAATGGAGGGCTGGAAAGTGATTAAGCCTGGTGAGATATTTTGAAGTATTCCTAGTCCATCCCTAGCATTTGTTTCAGCTCTTCTTCAAACTCTCTGATGTCATCAGATCCTTAAAGCAGCCTCTTCTGGATTTCCACAATTTTAACAATGAAGAAGAATTTTTGATATAAATTTTCCAGCCATCTTTCCTTCAAATTAAATTGCATTTTTTTTCTTTTTTCCCAGTGACTGTGGGGAATCACATGTATCTTTATAAAACCATTTAGCATTTCAGAAAATTCTCCAGTCCCTCCTTTGTCCTTCAGACTTTCAAAATAACAGCCACAGTTCTTTCAACCTTTTTCTGTTTGATTTTGCTTGGGCTTCATAAATTTCTCATAGATACCAATGATTTTTTTTTCTGGATGCTATCCAGTTTGTTTACATCTTTTCTGAGGTTCAGTATAGAACCCTGGACACGGTTCTCCAGATAACCTCGCTAGCACAGAGTGGGGTTCAATAATTACCTTCCCTGTCTGACATAATCTTTTCCTTATAATAACAATTCTGGAATGAGATTAGGTTCCTGGCAACAACATCATTTCTTAGCCTGTTTTATATGCCTCTTGCATTATAATACCCTGCCTTTATCAGAAGTGCTGTTGTCTACTTATTTGCACCTCTCTGTGTTTGTGTTTGATACTTCCCTCTGGAGAACAGTATTTTGTGTTCAGGCTCATTTCGTATTGTAGATGTCAGGGCACTTCTTCAAACCATGAGCTCCAATAAAGGGTTCTGGAGACACTGTTTTAGTCTGTTTTCCTTAAAATAATTTGGGTGAAAATTACATACATTTCTGTCATTTCCTGTATGTTCTTGTCATAGTCAAAATCTAACCATAACCCTTTTTCTTATTCCCCTTGCACTTTTCACCCAGCCAGCCACGTTTTCATTCTCTCAATTTTTCCCTATTTTTTTTTCTTCTTACTCTCTCTTACTTGGAAGAAATTGGAGAATGATTAATATTTTTTCTTTCCTTGGTAGTATAAAGGTCATTCTTGATAACACAAAAGTATTACAAAATGTACCTGCACTAAGAAAGAGAATAAACATTTGAACCAAAAATTGAAAGAGACAAATCTGGGCTCAAGACCATTCAAAATGTCATTTAACTAAAATAAGAGACTTTGTGGGTTGATTCATGTCACAGGACTACTTAATATAATGTAGATATTACCTTGTCATCAGGGAAGATGTCAAGGAGCATATGTTACCTCTTTAGGTCACCAAAAAAACTAGCTGACCTGTTGGAAAGTGTCTTTCAAAGGGGACAAGACTACAGATATTGTAACAGTGGAGCTTTTCACAGAGCCAAGCCAGGACAAACCGCCAGATAATTTCTTTTGAAAACGTACATTTTGATTATTCTTTATACAATTGTTTTGAAATTAAATAGCACAAAAAGGAATCAGGAGTTTCTAACCAGCAGGGGGGGAAGTTATTGCAATACCAAGGGGAAGGACGTCTGGAGGGAAAAAAAGCAAGAGTGAAATTACATGTTTAGAAGAAAGGAGAATGGATAAATAAAAACAAAGATTTAGGAAGAGAGATTCCGACATATTGAAAAAGATTTCAAGATATAGTCTCATCTTCCAAGGAGGAAACCTGTTAAAGAGACTGAGTTCCTCAAAGTGACTCTTAATGGTTAATACACAAACAATTCCGCCACAGACAAAAGAAAAGTACAGCCAAGAGATTGATGCGACTAAGCCACAGGAGCTTTATAGATTTCAAATACAAGGAGGATGTATACAGATATGGTGAGAAGCTCACCTTAAACAAGACAAAAATCAAAATTTGAGCATGACAAGAAGAGAGAAAAAATGAGGTGCAAACTGGAAAGACACTGGCAATGAACATGGAGAATGGAAATCTGTATATTCCTCATGTTTGCATTTCAAAATTTTCCACACCTGGAAGTCTTCCATACCAGTCTTACTCTCCCTTGCCGCATTTTTGTGTGTTTTTCCTGTACTCTCATTCCAACATGAACAGGGGTTTGCATCAGCCTGTCATACATTTAAAAACCTTCAGCATGGTCTCCTTTGATCTTCTCTTCTAATCCTTAATGACATTATCTCTTTGCATTTTCCCCATGGGATCACAACTTCATTCAGTACAGCAGTTGTTATTCAGTATTTTGTTTTAACCTCCTTGTTCAGCTTGTGATTCAGATTTTTTTGTTTTCCTTTTTTTATTAAACACATATACAAAGGTTTTGCCCAGATCACAAAATTGTTTGTTTCCTTCTAGATTTTTCCTTTGAGATGCACTGCATTTGAACACTTTAGAAGCATTAATTAGTTTCTCTCCAAAATGCAGTTGTTGTGCAATGGATGCTAAGATCTTTTAACTGAATAGTTGGGACCTGAGGCATAGATAATGAAGTTAGAATTGCTAAAAGCATCCATTAATTGCTGATCACCAAGTTTAGCCAAATAGGAGTGTGATCCTTTGGATTTTATGCAAGCTCAATGCCCAGTTAAGATGTCAAACACCATCCACTTTAGCAGATTGGTCCCTCAGTGTAACACTCTGAAAGCACATTATGGCCCAGCGATTTCCCTGACTTACCCAGTGCCACACAGCAGCTCTCTCACAGGAGCAGGAATAAAACCCAGTTTTCCAAAACAGCAACCCACTTCCTTAATCATCAATCATAGCTCATGTAATTAAATTATGTAAAAATGATAATATCTCTGTGTATAAAAACCAAAAGTCGTATGGATAACCATATCCCTGGTTTCCTTTATCCTGGTTTTGTAACTTTTGCAGTAGTCAGACCATCTCAGCAGAGGTGTGGGGAGAACAGAGGAAAAACTTTTGCCATCCTCACTTCTGACATTTGATATTACAGTTTCCCTCTGAAAAAGAAGAGCCTCCAAGGGAAATGCCAGTAATTTCAGACTGGATCATGCTCTGTCCTAAGCAGCTACTTGACACAAAACACTGAAAATCTCTGGACTGTATAAAAAGATTTCTACATCCAGAAAAATTTTTGCCAGCACTGGAATCTACTCAACAAATACCTTACCAAATGCCAAGACTTTCCATAATGCAAGGAGTTCATAGTCTTTTTTATTTTTGGAAAATGCTAATACAATAATAATAATGCTAACATTACTAGCATATGTGTATGTATAATAAAACATGTTTTGAAAGTATGTGTATATGTATAATACACTAATAATAATGCTAATTAAAAAATAGTGCATAAATTGAAAAAAAAAAAACCAACATTATTATAGCTCAGAAAAACAGATTATAGCTTGAATTTTGGTTTAAACTTAAGACACCCTGAGAAATCTCTCTGTTATTAACAACAGACTAAATCCTCAAGCCCCCCATGTAGTTATCTTTTTATTGTCTCCAGACCAGGTAAGATTAAGTGTTGTCCTGGAGTCAGATTTTTCTTGATGTAAAATTTCCATGCTGTTCATACACCACAGTGCCAAGCACAGCTGAATTAGTAATAGAAACAGCGTCTCGCTGGAAACAGATTCCTGACTTTCGAGTCAGAAAAGTAATTTGCTCGTACCTATGGAAAGACACATTTCTTCCTACCAGTAAATTTTATCCGTCATCTAGATTCACAAAACCTGCTTCTGACACATGGTTCAGAGCCCAGCCATCTGGGGAGCTGGGCAGTTCCTCTGCCAGCTTGTCTCTCCCACACTGTCCTAAATAGCAAAAGTCAAAACATAATGGATATAGCAAACCCTTCCTAACCTATTCAGCACAACAGAGGAGGAGCCTGCATGGGACTGCACAATGCTGTAGGGGACAGTCTGTAGTCTTCTGGCTGGTCACCCCACCTGAAGGCAGATGCTGTGGCTGGAGCTCAGGCCTGTCAGCAGCCCAGGAGCCACAACACAGGACAGGTCAAGAAAAGGGAATCATCGCAGACCCGGCCAAAGCTCAAGAAATCAAGGTTTGTCTACTGTAAGCAAAGGTACTCTGCAAAGGGTGAACAGGCAGGAGCAAGTGTTTCTAGGCAGGTCAGGACTCACAGCCAAAATAACGTGAGTTTTGAAGCTAGAAGAGAAGCAAGGCTTAGAAGGTCATTTCAAGCCAGTCGGTCTCTAGTGACAGAGGGTTCAGCTGTCTTGAACACACTTAGTATTTAATTTAGTATAGGCACAGCCCGGGTGTCTGTAAGGTGCTACGACGTAAAACTGCAGGCAGCTGTGCTTACATGGATTTGTCCAATGGCCAGAATAGAGACGCAATAAAACTGTTCATAATTTTAAAGAAAAGCTTTTCTTCACTATAAAGAGTTAAACCAAAGAAGAGAGTGGCAAAATTGAATGTTTCTGTATTTTTGTGCTGTGGCTGCAGGTAAAGTAACTGGAAAAGGAACAAAATCAGAAATTATCAGATTACCTTGGGTAAAGCAAATTAACTGCATCTTCCTTTCCAGCTTGATCATATCCACCAAAAGATTTGAAAAATAACATTTTATTATCTTTGCTAATTATTCAGTCCTTCCCATGATTCTAATATAAGCCAGCAGTAACTGAAAATAGCAGAAATCCAAGATACATTATTTTTAAGTTATGTATCTAGACCATCAAAAAAAATGAATAGAAGAGGCTTTGCAGGTTTTCTTAGACTGATTCTATTTCAATCCTTCTTGGCATACTTCTGGAAAAGAATAATCCCCTGCCATAACAAAATGAGTGTGCAGATCTACCAACTTCATTTAGATTCTTTTTACAAATGCCAGTAGAAAATTAGACACGTTGTCTGGTTTCACCAGCATTGTCCTATGTCAGGGGTTTGCAACCTGTAAATCCTTAAAAAATTTTCAGAGAAATGTGGAGATCCTCATAGAGGAAATTTAAGCCTATTCTAACTTGAGTTTTGAGACATTTTCAGATACTCTTAGACAAAAAACACTTGACCATCACATTTTAAATTGCAAGTCAGTGCTCCAATCAAAAGAAAAATATGTCACCTTTCTATTTCACCATTCAAAAAATTGTTGAGGAATATTACAGCTGCCAAAACAGCAGTGACTTTTGTCTCCATGTGATCCAATCTGTTCACTGCTTCATGATGCTTTTGCATGACCAAAAGCTCGAGATGTTCACACAGCATACTACAGGTGTAGATCAATGAGGAGCCACATGCAGACATGCAGATCACTCCTGCCTTTAGGGATAACCTTAGGGTTATCCAGCAGAGCTGGGAAGGAACTATTAGCATTGACCTTAAGTCCTGTGCTGCTTCAGCTTTATTAATCAGAAACTGATTGATATTTCTACAATGCAATCTGTATAAGGCATCATTGTTTCATATTATACCCAATCCTATAACCAGTTTCTACATTAAAATGTGAATTCTCCCTCCATTCATTCATCTTTTCTCCAGAGAAATTATTGTTTTTTCAATGGTCTATAATTTTCTGCATGTTTTCCTTCACAACAGAAAACTTACTATGCCTTTCTCTATTCATATATGGGTCCTTATGTACTCCTATCCAAAACCAAGGGAGTTTATTTTACTGACACATAGAAAAGATTCTGAAAAGCTGCCTGATCTTTTCCATCTCCAAGCTTTGGAATCTCATCCAGTTCAGACCATTTCATCCTTTCCAGCCACTTCTGGCATGTATCCTCCAGTCCCTCCTAGATTCAGTGAAATACTACATCCCCTACAAATACAGTGTATTCCTACCATTCCTGGGCCAGCAATTCTCTGCATGTTCATGCCCCACGTCAACCCAACGCCACTCTGTGTCACCCCCTGGCAGCCAGACATAGCTGATCCTGCACCTTCTTCCAACCTGGGCTGTTCTTCAGTTTCTTTCTGCCCCTCATATCTTTGTACTGAGGAACATCATCTTCCACAAACAGATGTATGCTGTTCACCTCCTAGAGGGTCCACCCACACATGTTATGAAGCTCCAAAGTTCTTTTTAAATGCAACCCAAAATTTTTAAAAAAGTATGCCACACATTTACTGCAATATGTAGCTTGCAAGGAGAGACACAATAAGTGCATTGTTTAAATATAAAGTCTGATTTTCTTCTCATGTGCAGAATACATTGATCCTGCAGAACAGCAGGCAACACTGTAGGAAATAATGTAGCAATATTTTTGCAGCCACATAGGAAATCACAATAATGGACCATACAGGATGGTTTTATTTTTAAACAAAACCAGTTTCAGTTGTTGATATTCATCTTCTCCTATCCACACTCACAACTCTAAAATGTGTGAGCCCAAGTCACTTGTCCAGCACCCAGGCAATAACATATTTGCAGGTGCTGTATTTAGGAGTCCTTGCAATGACATGGGGAAAAAGGGACTCCAGCTGTGAAGTCTTTCTCACATCTTCTGTGCTCCTCTTATGCTGGTGACCATGTACTGGCTTCAGGTAAACCTTTCTGTGTCTATTAGGAACTGCCAATTTCTCCATCCCCACCTCCATGAGGGTTTGCTCACTGCCCTTTGTCTCCCAGTCCTGGTGGGAAGCTGCAGGTAGATGTACTCTGAGATCTTGCTGACCATCAACACACACCATTCTCATAGCCCTTCTCCTGACTTTCCCTCAGTGCTTCCACACCCAGACATTCCCAGGTTTAAGATTATATAATACTTACTCCCTATGACATCATCTACACGGGAAAGTTTTTAGTGCTGCAGGTTGCATGACGTATTTGGAAGAAGGCTGAGAGTTCAGTAATGGTTACTTCTTCAGAACAGGGTGCCTAGAATGATTTTTGGGCATGTAAGGCAGTTTGAGCTTGAACCCAAAGACTGCATTATCTGGAACCCTGTACTGTGAGTTGGATATGCTTATTGCACCAGTGCAAACAGCCCACTGTGAGTAGTGGGGGATCACAGGAATACAGCCTGAGTTTTTTCACTTGATACTCTCAAGGTTCATTTATATATCTCAGAACCTGCATAAAATCCCACCGAGGGAAATGCATTACTTTTAAATAAATTGAGAGTTAGGAAATTTCCAGCAATAATCATTCTTACTCTAGTATTAAATAAGACAGAAACATTCCTATAAAACATTCTCAATAAATTCTTTCCACAGAAGATCACACACATCAACAAAAACCAAACAAACAACCCTGAAACTGAGACAAACAAACAAGCAAACAAAAACCCCTACTGATAGAAAACAGCTATACATACAGGTTTCCTATGTGCTTACAACATTCAACCTACATATAGAAATTGTGAACAGAATAGGAAATAATATTATGTATTAACCATACAAAATCTAGAAATAAATGTTAACAGGCAATAGATGACTCCCCTGATACATTCATTACTTGCTCCAGAGCCTGTGCATTTCCCCACTCTCAAAACTTGGTGTCTGAGTATCAAGCCAGCTGATAGTGCCTAAACAGTACCATGGACTGCCCTCCCCTCTGTAGCTCCTGCCTTAAGCCCAAACTGTCACTTCCAGGTATCAGCAGTAGTACTGCTGTAAGTTTGAAGTGTGCTTTACTGGGCATTACTTCACCCATATCCCACATCTCAGACCCTGCTTCTTAGGAGAAAAGGCCACAGACAGCAATGTGCCCCTTAAGCAGCTCACAAAAGTGATGATGTTGCATCTCCAGCACTCAAAAATCCAATGACTTCCTTCTCACAGAGTAGTTAAAGATCAGGCTTCTTATAACTCCAAGCTACCAAGGCTGCATACAGCATCAACCCAGCAACAATATTATTTAAAGAAAAAAAAATATTCTGCATGTCCTTTCAGCTGGACATACATATATTAAAACAGTATGTGGGTGATATTTACTTACCTATTCTATCCTATTCTGTTCTGTTCTATTCATTTCATTTTTTCTGTGCAATTTTAGGACATTTTCTTCCTTCCAGCTACAAAAAAAGTTGTTTTTCTCTTTTGCTTTGTTATTTCAGTTTGTCCAGTATTCAAGGCTGTTTGACTGCAGCTGTTCACCACCATGAGAACAATTACATTGACAGACAAGTGCCTCTGACAGAAAGGTATCAATGCCTCTGAAAGTATAGCACTAAGCGCATTGGTATAAACCTCAGGCTTCTTTGGGGCTAATAGTAATAATAATAATAATGACAGAGAGATGTGTGATGCTCCCATGATGAGAGCTCTGGGCTCTAAGAGCAACTCATTTGTTCAGCTGCTTTTCTGACCTCCCTGTTTTGTCATTCCAAAACAGTAGCCCAGCAGTGAGCTGCCACGGCAATACACAACATTTTCTAGAAGTTAGTGAAAGACAATGCTACATCCCTGAAGGAAAAAAAAAGGCTTAATTTAAACATGTCAGCAGCTCCATGCATGGCCAGAGGGCGGCCGGCATTCAACCCTCAACATGAATTTTGTCTTGAGAATTGGTAATGGGAGTGGTTCTTAGCATCATATTTTGGAAAGCCATGATCAGTTTGGGGCTTGAAAATGGCCTGGTTTCATACTTTTACAAGCAAACGAACAAACAAGAATGCTGAAGAATTTTATTTTTTAAAAAAAGTGTAACAACAACACAGGGGAATCCCTAGAAATTCCTATCTGAAGCAGGCATTTTGCTAATATAATGCTTCATGTATAAACTGAATTGGCCTACAACAAATTTGCACAATTTCATTAAAATTTATCCTATACAATACAGAGATTACAATATATAACAGAAAAACATACCTAATTGATGTTATATTTATATAATCAATACTTTTTTTACAGTAAAGTTCTAAATTTGCATGGCTTTTAACATAACAGCATAACTACACTACTTCTGGACATGACATTTCATAGCTGCTTATGCATATTTTAAAATATTTTTTTATTTTTAATTTGTATACAGTTGCACTTATGTATGATGAGCTTGAGGTTGGTGCAGTGGAAGACATTTCACCCAAAAGGATTTGTGTCAGCTAATCTCATATATTTAATGGCAGAAGATCTTCTGCTGAAGAAGTTATGTCTCCAGATTACAGATAGCCTATTCCATTGAAGTGGCTGTGATTGAGGATTTGCACAGTGTCAGAGCAGTGGCAGCCAACAATACGTTCCAGTTCAGCTATGCAAAATCAAAAGCCTGTGCACAGTGGAAGAAACAGTCCTTCAATCCTCTTATGAATAAATAACTTACATTATTGTGCAGCTAATCATACATCACCTTGCAAGAGGAAAATATCTGTAATGTTCACCTTTTAAACATTGTGCACATGGAGTTTTCATCTGCTCGGTTAGTTCATGCTCTTTTTCAGACATTTCTTAACATTGCAGCTGATAGAAATGAAGACTTTTTTGTTTCTGCATGAAGCAGGACTGCAGAGCAAGATTACGTCTGCCAGAAATGGTGTGTGTTTGCCTCCATGCAATGCACTGACAAACAAAACCCATCCTGATAGTGTCACAAGTCTGTACAGGAGTGAGGGGTTGCTGCTTTTCACACAGCACTCTGATTTATCTCACTGCTATGAAAAAAAAGCCACAAACAACAAGGCAGCTTAAGGGTAACCACTCATCTGCAAACACAGAGAAACACACACCATTCCAGATGGGAACAACAGAAGTGAAATTTCTGCATGCAGCCATGCTGCTCCCATGGCTGTTGTAGGGCTTGATCCCACCCTCCCTGCTCACATCCCACTGACTGAAACAGAGGTCAGGAAGAGCCTGGAGGGAAGATTTTACTCTTTGTGTACATAAGTGAACACTTAATCTTTATATCCTGTATATAAAATCATCATGAAGCCTGAGTAGTTGTGTTACTTGTGCACAAACAATAACAGACATTTGTATGGACCTGAAGATGAGCCCTTTTAAAGAAAGGTTTTACTATGAAGAGAATCCTACTTAAGACATCAAATATTTTAATAATGTCATTCTTAGGGAGAAAAACTTTATGGAGTTGATATTACTATGTGGGCCAGCCAGAAAAAGTGTTTCAGGGAGGAAACATTCTCTCACATTATTCAGTGAGGCAAAAAAAGTGACAGCATCAAAAGCCATCCTTTTTGCTGTGCATTTCTGAATGAGCTTTGTCAGAACACGTGATCAGAAAGATATAACAATTTGGTATTGCAAAGAAAAAAAGCACAGCGGATCTGCTCACATTATATTGCTTGCAATGAAATGGCAGTAGCCATAAGAAGGACAATTCAGGAGCACTTAAGACACATCTTACATAGATATAACTGCAGGATTTTCCCTTTTACCTCTGAACTCAGTGGGCATTAAAGGTGCTCAGGACCCTGCAGAAGCAAATCCTTTCCTTCCTCTGCTTGCTGTGCATCTCTGCCTTGCAGATATTCTCTTCTGCCTCTATGGCTTCTCCTGGCTATCCCTTACTCCTGAAACAAGCTCTATTCAGGTACTCCAGTGCGTGTCACAGGCAGCTCTGCTCACACCTTAGCTGCTGATTTTCTTTTCAACACATGTACGTGTCACATTTTCTGTTGTTTTATCTAAACACAGAAGTGCTCCCAGTTTAGATACTTACATATACCCTTTCCTGCAATCCTGCCCAGCTGCTGGAGCAAAAACACAGCTGTATTGGTGGACACAGAGTGCTCCAAACCCTCACTGCTAGCTGTACCATTTACACCAAAGACCAAGCAGTGAGCACGTCTCCAGGAGGAAGCATGATTGCCCTTCTCTGCACCAATCTTAATCAGCAAGTTTACATGAGATGATTTACTATCCTACATTGCACAATGGGCAGGCCTTCTTCTACTCTAGCTTTTGGTTTACACATCAAGATACATATAATGTTACTTTTTGGGTCTGAATAAAAGCTATGGAAAAAAATTCCAGATTTCCATGGCTTAACCTAGCACATTTTTGTCAACATTCACATTACCAGAAAAATGTCATTAAAATGTGCAATGACATAAAGTTCACAGTGCCAAAAATCATGCAAGCAGAAACCATTTACCCCAGATCTTCCACCTTGCATAAGGGCAGCAAAGTCTCTTAAAACAGTTTGCAGCAGGATTATTTTATGTCTTGAGGAGGACCATCTACATTTCCTCTAAACTAGTAGGGCAAAAACAATCCCTGTGGCACTGGAAACAGTGGAGTGAGTTCTGGAGTGAGTGCAGGGCTGGCAGTTGGCAGCAGGGAAGTCCTGAGCTGTAACTAATCCGACACAAGCAACTGATTTATTATGTGGCCTTAGGCAAATCCCTTCATTCCTCCACTTTCATTTAGCCATCTGTAAAGTGAGAACAGCAACATGCACTTTGCAGGGATGCTGTGGCCATGGGCTGTAGTTGTGTCAGTGACTCCCAGCCATGCTTTCCAAGGAAACTTTAGCCCACCCATGCAGAAAGCAAAGCCAGTTCAATCCCATGGTGCAGGCTCAGCAGAACAAAACCGGTATTGTGTGGAGAAAATGACCAAATTAGAAAGTAGAGAGCAGAGCCTGGAAAACAGAGGCTGAAAAGACATTGCATTCAAAAGGCACCAGCTTCTCTGGGATTTACTGAGCCTCTGGTGGATCATAAATATTTCTACCTCTGTTTAAAAGTTTTGGCAAAGTCCATGAGGGGAATATTTTACCCAAGATAGAACATAAAAGCCATTTGATGTGACTGTGATTCTAACAAAAGTCAAAAGGGAATTTTTTATGCAGACATTTGAGCCAACATTATCAAATCCATAAACAATATCCATTTTCTGTGTGTCATGTTTCTCTTTTGACCGGTTCTCACTATAAGCAAAGAGCCTTCATTTTTTACAGAGTACTGCAAAATACAATAGGTATTATCAAGAAAAGAAAAAACAATTGACGTAGTCTATCAAAGTTTGTCATGTTTTAACTGCGTCCCAACCACAGTAAACAACAAAATGTACCAGTGACAGCAGCTGAAGGAAGATGCATTTACAAGATAAAGCTCAGGCTTCTTCATGATAAAGCACCCACTTGAGCAGTGAAGGGTGTACATGGTCATTGCTTGGAGCCTGTGGCTGGCAAGAAGGTGTTCTACAGCCGCAGTATTGGGCAATAATTAGACATGTCTGTCCCATTCTCCACCCCTATGCAACAGGACACCTGTGATATGTCTTCTGACTGCCATTCTCTGCCAAGCCAATTCTCTCATTAGTTTAGTTAAACACCTTTCCATGAAAAAAAATAATTCTGAAACAGCAGCATCAGCGTGTTACGCTCCCCTCTTGTTACAAAGCCAGCTACGAGCATCACAGGCCTAAGAGCAATGTGCACAGCTTGAACACTGCCATCTATTTTGGCCATTTCCTTGTCCTTAGTGACTTGATCTTATAAAATTAAAAACTAACAGGCTTCCTGTTTTTCTTCTGATTGTTGGAGGGAATGCTAAAATCATTGGGATAAATTATTCCAAACAGCTAGTTCACAGTTTATACAGCCTCAACATTTATTCAAAGAAAGAAAAAAGATTTTCAGAAAAATGTTTTACATGTAGCTGCACAATTACTAACATGTAATGGTACTGAAACTGCTCTTTGATGCAATTCATTTTTGTCCTTTTTGGAAGCTTCTTTACAGGCTACTTGGATCCCTTTCAATGGCTTATGAATGATCTTCTGTATTTACCTGACAGATAGTGTCATGACTCAAGTGATTCCCATACAATTAGATAATTACACCTATTAATCTGCCAATACCCCTACAGCTCGTGTTCCCACCTTCAGTGTCAATCATCCCATCTATTTACAGAGTCATCAGCTGTTTCTCCCCATGGCTGAGTCACCAGTCCAAACAGAGTGACACTTCAGGTTTCTTTGAACTTTCCTTCTGACATCTACTCCGTACCTGTTGTATGAATTTTGAGAGGACATCCATTGTGACTTTCTCAGGGTAGATTTATAGAAAACCCTCTGTTTCTTCTTCCAGCTAGCACTGATTCATTGGGAAAGCAAGGTGGAGGGCACACTCCTCACATGCCTGGCTGGTAATTTATACAGAATAAGCCGTTTCAGGAATCTACCAAATTAAAATTACTTTATTGCAGCAGCGAGTGGCATAGCAAGTGTCCCAAATCACACAGCTATCAGACTGGCATTGCAGCTGCCTAACAACATTAGAAGACAATTACCATTCAAAGCAGGGAAATACCATCTGACAGCATGAAGGTTTAACCAAAGACAAAACTATCCACGTTACAACCAATCACCCTGCATCACACGCTGTGATATTTGTGTACACAGACCCCTGTCTAAGTTAAATAGCCCTTCTGCTATAATTTTGTCTGCAGTGGGAACTCCATGTTAGATTGTGACAGGAATAAGAGAGACTGTGAGAGGGGGAGATAGCTATTTTCATTCTGTTTTACTCGATGCATTAAGTGTAGTTTTTATTACTTTGGTTCAATAATTTATAGTAATTGTATGCAGTGCCTTCAAGATCCATTTGGAGGATGTTAGGTCTGTGATCATTCTCTTTCAGTTGTACAGCAAATCCTCCTTAGAGTCCTCAACTCTGACTCTTTCATCCCTACACAGAGGGCTAAGGATAAGCCAGCTGGTCACCAGGACATCAGGAGGACCCAGGGGGATTTGGGAGTATCACAGAGGAGGATAAGAACGAATCATCAGAGGCCTCTGTGCACAACCATTGGAAACACAGCAAGAGCTCCTTCATCTGCCACTGGGGTCTGAGGCAAGCCACTGCAGCACATGAGGCTCTCCTAAAAGGTTAAGCAATTTATTTTTCATGGCCCTTGAGAATAGTTTCCGTCTCCCTCATCAGTTCAAGCCTGCTACACATTAAAGTACATAATACACAACTAAAGCCATTGCCAGTCTGGCTCACAACTCTCTGCCTGCTTTTCCAATTTCAAAACATTAACCATCTTTGAAAAATGTGCAGAAGATGTATTTGTCACATATTCAAAAATAAACAGCTGAAGGCATAAAGGGGTGGCTGTGCAGGGACTTCTCATTATAGTTCCTACTATAAAAAGCCTGGAAAACAAGATTAAGTTGTTGAGCAATTGTTTCAAAACTAAGATGCGAAAGGAGGTGAAGAAACTGGTGCTTTAATTAAAACTGCAGGTAGTGGCAGCTACTGTGAGTGCATTAATCACAATCTCTAGTACAGCAACAACTGATGCCTTCGTTTTGCCACAAGTACACACTCAATAGCAAAGTGCTGCTGTACCAACATGAATACTGTGGGATAGATGCAGTGGTTCAGGAGACTGTTCATCCTTCCTAGATTCCAGAAGAAAGAGGTTCACTGCTGTATTTAGGCTAAATTATGACACCTGTGTTGACCAGTGGAAGAGCAGCGTGATTCTACCCATTCTTCTTCCCTTGTCTATTTGCTCCCAAATTATAGAAACAAGAAAATTATTTACCCATTTATCCCAGCCTGACCAACCAACTTCTTAAACAAAAGGCAGGTAGGCCACAGTCACAAGACCCATATCTTTCCAATGCCTGAGTTGTCTAATGCTGTTCTGAAAGAAGAGTCTTGCAACTCAGGTATGATACCGATGAAATATTACCATCATTCCTGCTGGAAGTGGATCAATTTATCACAACGTTGTTGGCTTTTATTCCATAAATTCCAGATAGAAAGTGAAAAATATCATGGTGCTAAATATTTTGCAGTAATACATTAACATACTTACTGATTTAATACTATCTATAAAAAGTTTTTAGGAGAAAACTGGTATTTCTCTACCATTGCAATATTCCTGGCAGTTGATAGAAATGCAAAATTAAACAACAGAATTTCCTTTAATTTCACAGACTGTGATTCTTTCATAAAACTTTTAAAGAGTAGTTATGTCCCATCACTGCAGAAGTCAGGCTGAACTAAGTGATTTATGCATAAAGAGACTTATACAGTCAACTACTGTAGAAAGAGGAACTCATCCGTTCAATGTACATGCAAAGTACTGTTATTTTTGCACATATTTTACCATTACATTCATCTTTCTGATGCTTAATATTTTCATGATGCTTTCCATATTTCCAGGCATCTTGTTGTACATGTAGCTCTCTGTGACTTTCATAAAACATGCGTAGTTGAACAAAATAGAAATTCGAATCCAAGAGCAATTGTTTATGGATGGGCCCATACAATATCCCAGACACAAAATGAAAACAGCGAATTAATGCTCTTCAAAGTCACCCTCAAAAATTTGCTTTCCTTTCCTGTGGAAAGTAGAGGAAGAGTTCTCATTCCGGTAGAATATCTGGGTGCAGCTTTTGAAGAAATGACATTGCAATAGCTTGTTGAGCCTTTCAGGTTAAACTGATGGCTTGCCTAAAAACTGAAAGCATTCTTCCTCATCTGGAGCAGGGCTAGCAATACAAAGGCAAGACTTTGAAAATTCATTCTCCAGCTCAGAGGGGCTGGAAATATTAAATAGCCAATATATGGTGACAGAGCTTGTGTGCTCTGGTGAGAGCTGAAGAAAATTTTGTCTGCCTTATTTTTAGTCCTACAGTCCTAGCAGTCAGTCATTTTATCACCAGGTACATCTCAATGCTGGTGTAACACAGCAGCAGTACTGTGGGCAGCACCCACAGCTAAAGGAGAGTGGGGAGGAGCAGGGAGCCCTTCTGGATCTGATTTCCCTCCAGCTGCAGGGAAACTGCCAAACTCCCAGGCTGCAAAGATAAGGTCAGGAGAAGAAATGAGGGGACAGGCTATGTCCCAGGGGGCGGCACAGCTGAGCTCTGCCCCACTAAAACAAAAGACTGTTTGTTGTCTACTTAGAGAAGCCATGAACTATCATAGCAAGATGCTGGTATTCACTGGAACCTTTGTGAGTCTGAGAAATGGTCAACTAAGTCAGAATCCAACCTGAGAGCTTCAGAAGTATTTTTGGGCTAGCTTATAAAATATACCTGCACAGCAGTGGGAATGCAGATTCATTAACAATTTCATTTCACATTTTTAACTGAAGAATTAGAATCATATTCATGATGGATCCCTAATGAGGCAGAAATGCCATTTTATTTTGCTTTTGAACAGTCCTGAAAGTCTAAACTCAAATCAGTACACAATGCAAATGTTAAAGTAACAAAGAAATTCTATGATAGAGAAGAAATAAGCAATATTTATTTGGCCAATATCTAACAGAGCAAAGAATCAACATTTGGAAATCCTTTGTGTAGTCTTAGGTCTTTGATCATCCAGTGGAGTAAATTAGTTGAGGTGCATCTTTAAAACCCACCTGCGAAGGATTGAAGCACACTGATGCAATACAAAGCTTATCACACATCTAAATCTATTATCTACAAGGAGCAGCTACAACACTGTCATACCCAACAAAACCTCCCTAGAAAAACAGGAAATAACAGGTTTTTCTGCCAGCTTTAGGATGAGCATCTGGAAAATACGTTTTTCTTTGGACCTGATGTATTGTTATTTATCCAACAGCAGTATGGACCATACAGACTTAAGAGCCCTGTATCCAGCAGTCACCAGTCCTTAGGAGGATAATGCGAGACCAGGAAAGGAATTCATCAGGAAACTCTCATCGTAAGAACACAGCCTTTTATCAGAGGTACTTCCTCTGCTATGTCCTTGTGCTCTCTGAGATCAAGGTAGTTTCAGAATTTCATGTTTTATTGATCATCCTATACTTAATTCAGCTAATGGATGGTACCAATTATTCAACCAATTGGTCAAGGAAAGATTTTAAATCATGCTGAAACACAAATGACTCACAAACCCGTACTTTGCAGATTTTATGCGAGTGCTAGAGCATTACAGCTTACACTTCAAACTCAGAAAATATTGTGAGAAACAAAGAAGAATGGTCTGACTCCACAGCACTCTACAACCTGCAACCTTTTACATATATACAACACATAATGCAGTCAAACAAAAGCAGTATTTTTCATCCACTTCCCAGTGACATCAATGAGGTACCTTTCCAGGCAGATCATTTAGGAATACATAAAATGTTCAACACAGAAGCAATGTAATGCTACTTTCACCTTCCCAGCAGCGTAGACAGAGCTCTTTCTTTGGTAGATTTGGCCATAAATAATGACTTGCCATAGAAGACAAAGGAAAATACAGTATTATCTATTAGATAAGATCTATTAGACCAAGAGGTTTTCCACCCCTCATCAGACAGAGTGGAGTTGAGTGGCCAGTGCTATCCCCTGACAAGACACGTATAAACACAGGTCTGAGGGCAGAGATGGCAGGAAAAGGTAGCAACCTCCTTGTTTTCTGAAAGGGCTGAGATAGGATCATGAGTGAGATGGCCAGTAACACCCCTATGGTAAAGAAAGGTGAAGTCTTCATGATTATTGTATTACTTGTGTTACTATATACTAATGACACAGGCAGCTTTTTTTGTCCCTATTTCTCTGCTATGCTGATCTTCTTCCTGAATCATTCCTTTCACAATTTTTTGGGTTTTGCTGCAGTTTCGACTGTCTTTGCAAAGCAGAAGAGCACCAACATCTCCAGTGACTTAGGAAGAACTGTATAAACCCTGATTTGAAAGGACCTCTGGGTCTGCTGCCTGGATGCTTCAGGCATGCATTTCATGCTATTCAATTATGGTCTTCCATGGCTGCAGGCAGCAGCAAGGGAATGCCACTCTCACTGGCTGGTAGTGCAGCTGCCGAAGCATCTTTTTACAGATTTTAAACATCAGGTCTCTCTTCTATAGTAGCACTGTTGCATAAACAGCACAATCTGTGCCTTAGCTTTCAACCTTCCAGCTGCTGGAATAACTTAGCCTGATGTCTGGGGAGGTTACTTCAAAAATGTGTATACCACTGCATTACAGAATGATGTCATACACAGATATAATCATGCAATCACATGTTGTATAAGGTGAGCAAGTTTGCGTGATGTATCCCAATGCACATACCTCTAAAGTCCAATGGAATCATCCATTAGTACCATCCAACATCAGCTACTATAGAACAGACATAATTTTTGTACTAGTTGTAGCTTTTTGTTTTAAAATTATACATGTGCAGTCTTTACAAAATGATTCAGTCATGCACACCAATGTGAGTCCATATGCATATACCTAAAAGATCACATATGTATATATGCTGTACATACAAATTTACACACAGTGTATATATAGATATAGATGATATAGATATAGATGATATAGATAGATGATATAGATACAGGTACAGAAATAGATATAGATAGATAGAGATAGAGATAGAGATAGAGATAGAGATAGAGATAGAGATAGAGACAGATGTAGATATAGATAGATATAGATTATATAGATATAGACAGATATAGATATATATAGATATAGATGATATAGATACAGATATAGATAGATACACATTCTCTGTAATATTAATGTGTTATTATATAAAAAGGGAACATAGCTTGTTTCCAGGGAAATCACAGCTAAGCAAATCCCTCCACTGCCTACATGAAGAACTTTAGTGATGTGGAGATGGGAAGAATAAGACTATGGTATTATCCCTTGCATGCAAGACAAGTTTACAAGGCTATGAAAAAGGCATGGTTATACTTTTTTATCCAGCTGCCGCTGGCTGCTGAGCTCAGATACTGTGGCCCAGGAGACATCTCCTCTCATAGATACAAGATACCACTAAGCTGTTGGTGGCTCCCATCTTGCTCCTCAGCAAAGTCTTCCAACAAATTGAAGATCTGGCAGTGTTTTGAAGGTAGCAATATTTCAAAAGCATCGGTACCATGCAAGTGATTCTACTTTCCTCCTTCTTTGCAATCTTACATACCACATACTCATATGCAAAGTAAATAATCTACCCCTATATCTGTGAATGTATTTCTCTAATGCGTGTGTACATACACACCCAACACAGAGTGGTTGTACAGGAGTTCAGGACAAATGGGTTTTAAAACATGTAAGTACATACGCATTCCTACATGTGCAGATTATCCAGGACTTTTCTACTTATAAGCAGAACAAGCGCAGATGAACGGAGAAAACTGCATAAAGCTGTGTTTGTCACCTATTTTATTTCTTTATAACATTTATAGAGGACTTTGCAAAGCTAATTCTCAATCGTTACTTGCCATTTTGCAAACATGTTTAACATCTGCTGCATCAGGTAAATGTGTAGCTATTTACCCTTCTGTAGAGATGGTGCTGATTACATAAAGGAGCAGGTGTATTTCTTGGGTAATGCAGCTGAAACAGAAATATTTTGTCCCAGGGGAAACCAGCAACGATGTATGAAATGTGCTGAGGATACAGGATGCAGTGCTTACTAGGAAAGTCTCAACCAATTCCCCTGCAAGGTGTGCAACCTCCGTACAGCAGGAGCATCACCAACTGGTACCTGAATGTGCTGTAATGAAATTATTGCACCAACAATTGCAGACTCTGTGCTTTTAATGGGGAGCCCAACAGCACTATTTTTTCTCAGCAAGAGAGACTAACTAAACCCTTTTTTTTCTCTCTCTGTCTCACACAAACACAAAAACTTTGCATAAGACAGCCCCTTATATGCTCTTCTTTCCTTTGGGAAGCACAGATATTCTAACTCCATGAGTGCACGCAGCAGATCAGGACCCAGCTGAGCAACTTCGTTACCATAATGATCATGAACCATGTCAAAATCTACCACTTTCTGCTCCTGGGCCAGTACCATCATTTGCTGTAGGTGCTCTTTGCCATATTTAATCTCAAACTGCAGCCCACACCCAACACTCTCTGCCTTGATGCTCTCGGCTGATCAGCATTCAGGTCTCAGGTCACACTCACAGCTGCCACTGCATCTTTCTTCATTTCAGCTTAGCTTAGCTTTCCTTTCATCCAGACCAAATATAGCACCTCCAAGCCATATCACACATAGGCAGCCTGTCTCTGGATGAAGTTACCTCACAGTATTTACTACATAATTTGGTAGCCTACTCCTTAATGGGCTCTACTCTGGCTGCAGGCAGATCTAGTCAAAGTATGTTAATTAACAAGCAGTCAGACCTATGAAATATTGGTCTTGTAATTATCCATTGAAAATTTTCATCTTACTGAACTGCTTTTGAGCCCATCTAAATTGCTTCCCATCAGCCCAGCGGGGTTGCTTGAGAGGTAGGGACTGGTACAGTACAAAGAGGGTGAACCTCGCTAATGAAACTCTCCCTGAGAGTAGTATGCAAATGAGATTCGTTTCATCCTTTATAGTCAGCAACTCTAAATGCTGTATGGCTGCCCCACTCATTAGAGCAAAGGCATCATGCTGGATAAATACGTTGCCCTCTATCCCTGTTGCTTCATTCCTCAGTAAAATTCACACTCTGGAAGAACTGAGCAGTCAATATTTTTCACTGGGCAATGCAGCACAGAGGAGCAAGGCTCTTGCAGAGAATACAGAGTCATGCTGCAGCCTTCTCGCTTCTGAAAGCCAAAGTGGTTTCCAAATGTTGTGCTTGCAAACTCTGCTCACAGTCTGGAAATTCTTGAAAGGGTTTTAGCTCGGAATTGCACAGAAAGGGCAATGAAATACTGCCCTGCTGGCACAGATCAGCCTTAGGTGCTGCTCTGACCTAATAAATTCAGAGAGACCACAGGCTCCTGCCTGATGGAGAACTTCCTTGTTGGGTTTTTAACAGCTCTTTGATCTGAGGCTTGACAATATGATGCACAGATTGACTGAAAGACACAATGATGTTACTGAAGTTTGAATGTTGTTTGATTGCTACTGAGTTGTACTAGCTCCCCTTGTCTCCTATGTCACTTAATTTGATCATTCTTGGTCTTCCTTCCTGACATTTCTAATCACACACCACACTTTCGTAAAGTCCAGGGGTGTGGAGGGGGATGCAGGACCTGGGATTGTTTTCAGCCTTTTGCAGATCCAGTGGCCTACCACAGTATTTCTTTTGCAGTGGTGCTTTCCTGGAGTTTTCCTCCATTCTTCCATTGCATTTGTACAAGTAGATTTAGAGATGAGAATTCAGAAAAAAAAATACAAGAGCACAGACCTTGCAGGAGGGGAGTTTGTCATTATTCTCTTTAATGGCATTGATTTCTTTTTCATTTTCACTGCTGAAGGGAAAGGAAGAACTGTAAATAAGAGAATAATGCTACTGTCACTCTGACATACTGTAATGAACAGCACAATATGCCTTGAATGAAAAACACAGGAAAGCAGTTCTGCAAAAGTACCATTTCCAGGGTCATAGGTGATATATTTATGGAGTTTTTGAACTTTTTTCTGGCTTATCGTGTAATGTAATCATAGAAATGTAGAACCGGAAGATGCTCAAGGGATCCTGTAGGACAGCCCCCAGGGAGACATTTAATGTCCTCCTCTGAGGATAGGGGAGTTTGGCATCTCCTACACCTCTCCTGGCATGTGAGGACCGAGGTTCAGGTGCAGAAAGCCCAGTTTATCAAAGTGCAGGATGAGCTGCACCTACCCAGCATGTTCCTTCTGTCCCTACAGCAGTCCTGGACCCATGTGGTAAGGGCAAGCTGAGGAGACTTTGGCCCTGAACAGAACACTATTGCACCAAAATAAGCCACCCTAGCCCCCCGATCAATGAACTTTTGGGCAAGCCAAAGGCAGACTCCAGGCTGAAAACTTCTGATCTACCCTATCCCTCCTCGTACCACACACGGTCCCCTGTCTCCGGACCCCCACACATCCAATTTGCTTGTGTGAGCTCAACAAAAGACACTTTATGACTATGCATGCTGCATTTGCCCTAGAGAGAAACCTTTTCCGAATATCAAAACTAAATATTCTCCTAATGTAAATTAGACTAACTTATTCTGGTCTCTCAGCAGAAAGTAAACCATGGCATAAATTACTAGTTCCAGAGAGATCCTGTTCTGTGCTCCTGTCATACTTCAAGATAAAGCCTGACCCCAAGCAACCTGAGGCATATTTTTGACATAGAACTGTCACAACATAATCCAGGAAGAGGGTAAGGATAGAAAGCTTTGCCATTTCTTAATGAGAAAGCTGCTTGGAAACACCTCTTTTTGGGGTGATGCTGAGACACAGAAGAGTAACTTGCAGCAGTCTTACATGGTAGGGTTAGAGACAACCTGACAAGGTGACTTGAAAAACTTGATCTGGTGATGAACTGTGCCAAGAAAAAGTAAGTCTGTTTTAATTGAAATATTTCCTGAAATAACTGTTCAGAGATACCTGAGTTCATCAGTGAGTCAGACAAAAAAGGAATGAAGCTATTTGCACTTACTTAACCAAATCCCATCAACCAAAAAAAAAAAAAAGCTCTATTGCAATGGCAGAAATGGGGCTGGGGGAGGGACAGGGGACTAACCACCAGGTTAAGCTAACTAATAGTGCTTTTAAAAATTTAAACTTTTTTAAAAAAATAAAAAATAAAAAACAGCCAAAAAACCCCAAACCCTCAAATGCACATCTTTGCATTGAAGTAGAAGCCCAGACGGTATTGTGAATTCTTCTAGATTTCAGCAGACTATCAGTCATAGTGATTTTGTCCCTCTCCTATTTAGTGATCAAATGCTCACATTTTACTTGATCCTGGATGCAGTTCTGTAATCCTTCTTATAGAGAAGACTTTACAGAAACAGATTGTTGAACAGCCAGGTCTTTGGTAGTTCCATTGCTGTATTCATCTCTCCATAGATTTCTGAATGAAAATAATCAGAGCATCAGCTTCTTTCTGTCTGCACAGAAACAGGAAAGGTTATGAGTTTCACTGCTCAAGACTGCCTTATAGTCCAGTATTTTAAATGAGGCCATTTGAAAGAGAACTAAACGTCTGAAAATGCCATAAACTTCCTTGAAGAGTATGCATTCTTCTGCAAGTTAAACTTACTTGCAAGGCTGAATTTACAGTTAACTTTAGTATAGACTTGCAACAGAGGGAGGGAGTAAATGTCATGATGCCATGCTGAGAAAGGCCTTTATGTGAAAGAAAAAAATACATATGTGAAATTCTGAAGTACTTGAAAAGCAGTGAATCTGAGCATTAGTGTCCAGAGAGGGAATTTATGTGACACGCAGATTTATCTGCCCTTATGAGGTCAAGTCTTTTATACTGGTGGCTTAACAGTAGGAGTTCCGTTTTCGTGCTCACAGGAGTTGTATGACACTGGCTTTCCGAATATCTCTTTGCCTATCAAGCACTCACAGACAGAAATAGAGATCAATGTATTTTTAAGTTACTTACATGGTACATTTGTTACAGATTATGCCATTTTGAATACAGACAAGAAGCCTCAGAGCAGGACTGTGAAACAGACCTTCAGCCAGAAGATGAGCTCTGCCTATAGGAAAAGATGCACAAGAAAACTTAGATGAAGAATTGTATGTCAGACAATAAAAAACACAGAAGGAAAACCACAGGCAGAAACAAGTTAGCTGTACACCAAGAAGTGCAAGCCAAGCCTAGTCAAAGACCATGTAAGGACAATCTAAAGAGCTGATACACCAGACAATCACTGGCTCTTCAATATCACTTCCCCTCTGCTTGTGCCAGACAGTGTGACTGTGGGCTGCTGACCAGGTCTCTGTAGAATAAGCTCTACAAGTAAATAGGAATTTTTATACATTTATGTTAGTCATCAAAGGGTAGAAAAGAGGACAGCAACCACTGAGCAGCAGGATAGTCCAGGTCCGGGGTAGTAAGGCAAGCAGGAGGTGGTGAGAGCCGCAGGGATGGGAGCCTGGTGCTCTGGGCCATGCTGGGTGTGCAGAACACAAACAAGAAGAGCTTCAAAAGCCTGATCATCACACAGAAATCCAAGGTAAGGCAGATACTGTCTGAAGTCACAGCAGCAACCTAAGGAGCTATGACAGACTAGCTGAGCCTGGAGCAGCAGAGCAGCAAGGGCCAAGGAGATCTGATTGTCATACAGAAAATGGGCTCTAACTCTGGGAGGTCAAGTCTGTAACAGAGATTTGTGTGGATGATTGCAGGTAAGTAAAAGGTCGTGCTGACCCTGGTTTTACAAACTTGAAACGCTATCTGCTTCACCAGGTGAAGTGGGCTGCACAGAATTTCCAGGTCCAGTGTGGACACACCAACACAGGGATGTACCAAGGAAACATCGCCATCTTTCCCATGCACTGCAATTCAAACTTGGGTGCCTCACTCTGAACCCCTTTCCCAAACCAGCTGCATTTACAACATAAGTTACTCACACTTGCAGTTCATATCTGTTGGTTGCTCAATCTTTAATGCTTCTCTTATGGAGTTTCTAGATATCAAGAGTGCCACCCTGCAGATGAGGAACCTGCTACCTGGAAGATTGTACAATGTGTTTTAGAAGCAGAAGACAAGAAGTCCAGCTCCTCCTCACAGCAGCGTCAATACGGCAGCACAATATTAGCAGGTAGCTTCAGTGACATGAAATTTAACTGATGTCAAAATGTAGCCAAATACTGTAACCGCATAGCTTCTACGTGTCTGCCAAAATCAAAGTGCCTCTCACTCCTGTGTGCTCGGAGGCGTCACAGGCTTCTGAACAAGAGGAGTGCATCAGCACCACCTCCTGGAAGCCGAAAACGCCAGCGATTTAAGAAATAAAACGGAAGGTGAGATAAAAAATCTCATCTCTTTGTGGGAAAGACAGTAAAATCATGCTGTCTAAGCACTAATGATAATATTTCCAATTCCTATGATGGTCTTTTGGTACCAGGATACTATATACCTGCTGTTTGGGAGTGATGGTCTAGTCAAAGCCTTGAATGAATACAGGGCACCACGATAGGGAGAAGGATAACACATAAACACACCAAGACACATATCTTTGACACATAAACACAAGGTTGAAGTAAACCCAAAAATTCTCCTCACATCCAATGCTGTCATCTGAAAACCAAAGCACTCTGAAACTTTAGTGGAATGGCCTGAAAGAGGATTTGAAATGTGTTTAAGCAGCCTTTGCAGTGTCTGAGTACATTCAAGCTTCACTTGCTCCTCACAGCAGTTGCAGCTGAGGCTGTGGTCTCCTTACAAAAGTCAGAAAGGCAATGTCAACATTTGTCTTGAGCAGAGGAAAAGCAATTCAAAGACAAGTGCTGGCAGCTTTCTTCAGAAGGTGCTGGATCCTGTACTTG
Source organism: Melanocharis versteri (assembly GCA_013397845.1). Classification (NCBI taxonomy): domain Eukaryota; kingdom Metazoa; phylum Chordata; class Aves; order Passeriformes; family Melanocharitidae; genus Melanocharis; species Melanocharis versteri. Next base: position 305,395 of record VZTG01010075.1, on the reverse strand, counting down.
AGCATGACGGCTTCGCAAAGGGCAGCATGTTGATTATCAGCACTATAAAAGGACCAAGACAGCTCTCTAGCTCTTTCTTTGCACACTTGACAGTGCAAAATGATGATGTAGGAAGGAAATCACTGAGCATAAAATGCTCCTTGACTCTGAAAAACCACATGGAAGAAAAAAGGAAGAAACATTTGCAATACTAAATGAAATTATGTTATTCTTATGCCAGTTCTTCAAGCCGTGAGATTACTCAAGCAGAATTGCTGGTAATCAGGAGGGCCAACTGGCAAATTGAAACCTGTTTTGTCTATGGGAAAAATAAAGGTCCTAAACCAGATGGGAAATAAACCTTATCATTTTTAACTGAAACTGAAAAAGATGGTTTTGGGAGAAAAACTGACTATATTGTTTCAGAAAGAAGGTGCAAACCAGCATTTCACGAAAGGTAAACAGCAAACTCTTAGGATCTACACAAAGGGCCTAATTTGGAGGTTAGACATTTTCCTACTCCCAAACTTCAGCGAAAGGTTCTCAGGAGCCCTCTTCTTTTATTGGTTTATATAGCTCCCTTCATTTTCTTGTGGCCAAACACAACTTCGAATTTACATCAATAGAAGAGCTATTTGCAGGCATTAGCAAGGTCTAGCACATTTTTTTTCCTGACACAGAAACAAGGCTTTTATTTTAATAGTGTATTAATCTATTTGTTATTTTTAAAGGTTTCTTAAGGATAAATTCTGCTCATTCACTAAAAAAAAAAGTGTCACGGGTGAATTTGGTTTTTTGGAGAGTACAGAATGGCACTCCAAAGATGGAATTGGTCCCTCTGCTCTTCAGCTTTTGAAGAAGAGTCACCTGGGAAAATCTCACTGCAGAGCTGCTATAGGCTATCGTGTTATGTTCTATTAAACCTTGCAAGAGAAATGTTCAAAGCTAAATCTCACGGATCCACCTCCAAAAGTTAGGCTGTTCAGAAAACAACTCAATATCTAAATTTTCTTGGAAGCAAGAGGAGGGAATATTAGTAAGTGAGATGAGTCACAAATTCTGTGTCTCACCTACTACTTCCCAATCATACTAAATACAAGGTATAACATCTTTATCCAAAAATTAACTGAATGAGTCTTTTTACTAGCCAGAAAGAACCAGAGGGGGTGGCTACACAGCACACATATAGAAAAAAAAACTCAGGTCAGCTTTTGCTGAAGTACAATACTTTCTGTACCTTCTGTGAAGGCTTAATATCTCAAAGCAATATCAAGTTAATTTCTTGACTGGATATCCAGCACCTATTCCAAGATTCAGAACTTCCTCCACTGTTGATACTGAACCTTAAAATTAAGGAGGGGGGCATGGATCATTCCCAGAGCTGTCCATGGCTTCATCTCAGGTGGGCACTTTTTGGTCACAGAGAAGATTGTAAGGTAGAAAGCTCTTGTATTTACCACCCCTACCCAACTTCCTCTCAAATAATTCAATATTTTCAAAAGCTGGGAATGCAGTTTTGCTTTGGTCTGTGCAACAAGTTCTTATGCAAACCAGAGGTTTTGTGGGACAGAGCTGAGACAACCTTCTTCACTGATATGCTCAAAGCAAACAACCATCTAAAGACATCAGACTCCTCATGGCAGCAGATGCTTCTTTGCTATGTGTGTCTTTAAACATACGATAATGTATAGCACATGTTTGAAGAAGGACAATAAGCATCCATGCTCCCAAGCTAAGGGAGAGTTATTCAAGTCTGTTACAAAAAGCAGTACGCAAGAATTAGTATTATTCATCAGTCCTATAAAGAAGAATAACTATCACTGTTAAAAGGACTAGACAGATGTAAATTAATTCAGAAGAAACTCTGGTGAACAAAAGCACAGATCGCAAATGTTTTGCTTGCACCACTTTGGTAAGTTATAAATAAATAATTTCTTAATGACAAAGAGACAGCTATAAACATAATGGTTATTTTCTCTTAAATGGGGTATAAAGATCAACTGAGAAGTTTGGCTTAATAAAACATGCTCAACTTTTGCAATCAAATTATATAATTCAAGTTAAAAACTTTTAATTAAAAGTGCTTTATAAATTGTGTTCATTATGTATGTTTGCAGTGATATATTTCTTTGCCCGCTGGAGCAATCTGTTTTCCTTAGTTTCTTTTTTTTCACTTAATAAATTATCCTCATTTACACAAAATGTTAATGCCACACTCTTTATTAATAGGATAAATATGGGCTTCAGTGACAACAAATTATGTGGTGTCACTATTAAATGATCTGCCCCTTCCTAGTATAAGTTCACTGTTCAACACCAAGCCTGCAAATGGTTTGGCAGCTGCTTTTTTCAGCACAGCACAAGATTTGTTTAAAGCAAAGATTTCAGGAGTTACCCCTTTGGGATGGTCTAGCACAATTTGAGATTTCCTGCGCCTTATTTTGAAACAGGGCAGTGAATCCTTTCCTTCGCTACACTGGCTTTCTTCCCACAGTGCTGCAGCAGATTAGGATGCACAGGAAAGCCAGTGGCAGGGCAGACTGGCTCTGTTTCTTAGCTGACATGAACAACTTGACATTTAAACAAATTTAGGACATGAGCCCCAAAATATATTGTGCTTCTTACAGATTTTGGCTGCTATATCAGGTGTCCCATCCTTACAGAGACCACACAGACAGAGGCAGCTCAATTGAACGGGGCAAATACTGCTTCCATGGTAGAATTACAAGTGGCACCCAGGCAGCAAGGAGAAGACTAATGCAAAACCAGGGACAATAAGGACACAGTTGAAGGACTAGGTTAGGACAAGTAATGGCTAAAGATCTAGGAAAAGCTAGTAAGCATCAGATTAGCTAAAATAGAGGACTGATTTTAGAGGACTGAGGAAGAGACCATGATAGGTGTAACAAAGAATGATCTCTAACCACCAAAGGATGTTTCTCTTCAAGATGCAGGGCATAGTTCTAATTTCACAAACTTGGTATCAGCCATGGGCTATAAAGCACCTTGGAAAGGGCACTTTTCATTCTCCCTTACTGCTGGTAAACAGATTATGACAATCTGATACTGCTATCAGTTATTCTGCTGCTGAAGTGACAAAGATCTCTGTGATAGAAGGCTCTGATTCTGTCAACTGACAATTTCTCACAAGAAAATTTCTGTTATTTCAGTCTGCCTTCTAAAAACCCAAGACTACACAGACATTTCTTCTGAAGAATCAGTCAGGTTGCAAAGTCAAGGATTTAAAAGTTAATGAATAGTAGAATTAAGGATTTATATACAGCATCACTTTGAGCAAATTCACTATGACACAGTTAATAACTACAGGGTCAGAAGAAGCCAAGGTGCAAACATCAACACTTAGTTGGATAAATCCCTTATTTACAGACTCATATATTTTCCAGACTCTGGATGCTTATCTTAAGCATGTTTTTTAATACTTTCAGTGGCAGTTTTGGGTGCTCAGCAGCTTTGAGCATTTAACTTAAATGTATTCAGTCAAGTACTAAAACATGAGACCTTTCCAGACAATGGCCATGTGAGAAAAGTCAATGGACAAGCAATGGCCAGGAGTTTTGTGGCAGAGACCAGGAGACTCTGTCCCTCCAGAGCAGTAGCATTCCCTGACCTAAGAATTTTTGCTTTTTCCTTACTTACAGTTCTCTCTATTTCCTTTTTGGTATTTCCTGTTTCTAGGTGATTTTGCAGGTCAGTGACCCTTAGGATGTTGGCCATGCTTGTGGATAACAAAGGTATGAGAGTGAAGAGGAAGCTGCTTCACTGCTGTTAAATGTGAAGGCACTCCTGGTGTGAAGGGCTTGAAGGGCTTGAAGCCCTCTGTGGCCAAACTTCATGGGGTTGTCATCACACTGGCCTTCTTTGCTCTACAGAGACAATGGACGCTTCATAACCATTTGACAGCTGTTTACTATCTTCACCCTTACGGAGAAAAAGAAGGTTGGCGAATGATCAAATTGTAGCCTAAGAGAGATAGACAAGGTTGTAAAGACCTGCACAAAATCACATGCTTAGTTTCCTTAGGGAGTAGGATCTCTTGGCAGGACGGTTTCTGTCTGTCCCTGGCCTGACCTCACAGAAAAAACCCCACAATTTTCCCCGCTTTACAGACATTGACTTTAATACAATATTGCAGTGGGTTGACCCCGGCTGGATGCTCGGTACCCAGCAAAGCCACTCTGTCACACCCCTCTCCAGCTGGACAGGGGAGAGAAAACACAATGAAACACTCATGGGTGGAGATAAGGACAGGGAGAAATCACCTACCAGTTACCAGTTAGTAAATATGAAAAATGAACTTTCTTGAGAGAAAAACTGAATGTAACCACAAAGCTAACGGGTACTATCACTACGTGTTTGTTCATGCTTCCTGATGACATTTTTGACATGATGCTTAGCCTGGAATGGCAGACATATAAATATGTATTTCATTTGGCAGCCTGACCTAGATAAACAGTATATCACTTTCATGGATACAGGATTTACAAATGTCTCTGGAGACTAGAAACTTGCTGGCCTTTTGTGCTCATATCACTTCAGTCTCTCATATGTTAAATAATTCAACCGTCTATTTTCTGATTGCAAAGAACTAGGCTTGACTCACGTTTTCTTCAGCAACATGAGCCTGCAGAGCAAAGAAAGGGTAACAGCAGGCTCCTGTGTGGTAAATCGCTTTTGTGACAGCATTTTGTTCTTGCTGTGAGCATGTGCTACACTAGCGCCTATTTATATTTTATTGAATAAGTCGAAGTGTGAATTCCAAAAATAAAACCAAAAATGTTTCTTTTACGGGGAAAAATAGTGATTCGCAAATATGTATACTTATTTTTGAGGATATGAGTGAGTCAATAGCATGTCTAACCTTTGCTAAAGAAGGGTATCTGTGTTATTCAAATTTTTTTTCTTTTCCTCTAAGAAATTAGAGGATGGAAGTGCAGGTATCTCTTCTTTGCACAAGAGCTTGATGCAGCACAAAAAGTATTGAACCACTAAACATGGATTCTTGAACTGTTTTCCAGAGAAGCAGTATGCAGTATCCTTGTGCTACGTTTTACATTTCATGTGCATTAACCCCCATCAAACAAAATATTTCTCATAAACACATAGGAGGGTCAAAGAAGCAATGAAAATGTGTGGCCTAATAAATACTTCACAGCATTACAAACTAACAAATATTCTTAATGCTGCCCCTGCATTTCTAGGTAGCCTTAAATGCTGACATAAGTAAGTTAACCTTTACTTTTTCAAAATGATGGCTACTCTAAATATATAGCATACAAAAGCACAATAGAAAGTGTTATTTTTAACATTTTTATAGGGTGGTGGAATTTTTTTGCTTGGATGTGTGTGTTTAAGATTTAGACTACAATATGTATTACAGTGTTCAAAGGGCACGTTCAGCTTGTGGTTTGGCAAAAGTCCTGCTTGGAGACATACTCAAGGTTTTCTGCCTTTGGCAGCTTTATGCTCATGTTATCAGCATGTTCATCTTCTCTTGGGGTTTTAGTATTCTGAATGTTTATGGTATGGTGTCTTCAAATCAAAATAATGAGACACAAGCAGGCACCATGTTATATATATATCTGTCAGTAATTGACAGGAACTGCTTACGTGCAGACCCTCATAGCTGTAACCCCAGCAAAGAGCTTAAATTCTATATTGAACTATAACTCTAAATTTAGAACCATTATGGTCCTTCATTAATAATAGCAATACTCAGCAGTTGAGCGTTGCAGTGCCTTTTATAGGAGAACCTTGAATGTGCAGTGAAAGCACTAAACAAGTCACAAAACACCCTTAGGTAGTTCAGAATTATATTATCCCTTCATTCAAAAAAGGAGTTTCAAGACGTCTTTTTATAATTTTTATTTTTTCAGTATCTTCATCTAAATGTTTGAAAGGAAAACCAGGTCTGCTTAGCTTAGTTGTTAGTAGGTTTAGTGGACCATTCTGCTTCTACACATAAATTTTAAGGCCATGGGGAATAACCATGATCATCTAGTCTGGCCTCATGGATCATACAAGATTGCTTTCTGGCCAGAATATGGACATTTTCCAGTTCTGTAGAGCAGTATTATATCCATATCCTTAATACACATATTATACACTCTATGCACATATGCCATACACAGTCTAAGTAAATCAGTCCTGTTAGAATGAAATCAGAGTTTCTGGGACCTGTGCATCTCTTACAAATTCACTTCACAGTTGATCTTCCTCAGCTGACTGCCAGCACCCACACCACAGCACAGCGGTTTATGGATGGACTCTATTCATACACCTCCTCTGCTAGACACTGCAGAGGTTTGTTGCAATTAGTGTGGCATTCAGCTCGGTGTCTTATTGCCCAGAGTGAATTACATCCTTACTGTGAGCAGAATATTGAGTGTTCCACAATAAAAGATGATGGATATCTGCAAGGAATATTTTTTAACAATTACCCTGTGCCACGTGCGCCCCATTAGCATAGCAATGAACCGTTCTCTTCTGAAATAACGTGAAGGAAAAACCTGCCACAGAGGTTTTCTCTTTCCCTTTATATTTAACTCATTTCAAACATGCATGCTGTGAGAACAAAACAGACAAAGCCATTATGACGACATGTGAGTACATGCATAAAGTCACTGGAAAACAATAGATTGAGGGAAAAAAGTCGAAAATAAACAGCAAAGGTACAGGTACACTAAAAGGACACATACATAGCACAGCAAACTGAAACTGCTCTTTTTACTGCTTTGCTTAATGCTAGAGAGGAGCACTGTATTTTTAGTATTCAGAAGTGTTTTCTATAAGGATAGGATTTTTCCTAGTAAAAAACCTTTTCCTGGGAGCCTTTCTGTCTGTTGTTGAAACAGTGGCTGATGACATATCTGTAAAAAGGCCCTCTTCGGATAGCAGACTGTGCTTCTAAATGTATCTCTTTTTCATCAGAACCCGGTGAGATTTAAAAGTAGCAGTGTAACAATAATATTCCAGGTATGAGGAGAATGATCTTGTCAAACTGTTTGCAAATAAAATCCAGGAAATGAAAAGAGAAGATATGAAGGAATGATGGGGGAAATGCTTCCTACTCAGAGCATCTTGCCAACATGTAGAAATGCTTGAGGAAGGTTAGTACTCAGAGACACAAGTGGAATATATCTTGGCAACATTCTTTTGTGCTGTAGAACGAAACAGAGTAGCTGTTTTTTATGTGTCCTATCAGGGTCTCATATATGGAGAACAGAAAAAATGCATGTATCAGCTACCAGTCTGCCTTCTAATAAGCCCTGAACAAGAAAAGAAACACAACAAGGCACCTGTTAAATCAATACTTTCAATGTCCAGCAGAAAGGAAAGACGTTAAATATTTTGTGGTTGAACTAGCTATAATTATGATAACAAAGATAGGGACGGAACAGGAAAAAGACAGCACCAAATTTAAGAGACATAGAAACCAGCAACTTTAAAAGAATTTAGAAAAAATAAAGAAATTCTGTCAGGCTCATGATGCATCTGCATTACACCAGCAGCCTGAATACAAGGCATACAGGTCCATGCAAGGAGACTTACTCTTAAACAAATACAGCTGTTCCCACAGCAAAATATCCTGCAGTAACCAAATCCTTCCTGCCTACAATGTGAAAAGGTTTTACTTTAGTATCTCTAGTATCTCTAGTATATACTCTAGTATCCCTTCTCAGCCAATGCTGCTAGTTGCAAACCTCCTCTGTCCCTCAAGGAGAGGGGACAAAAGTTACTGCAAGACTGCAAGCATTTACGGGATCTCTGAAGGTACCTAGTGCTCAGAATGATTTTAACCACACCATCTGTCACCTGAGGAGTCATGGGTTAAATATATGCATTTAACAACTGTGGACAGAAGGGCTCAGGTAATAAGTCTCGCCAAATGAAAGGCTAAAACCACGAATTATTCCACTCTGTGAAATCAAAGGCTTGAGAGTTACTTGTCAAGGCTGCTGAGTGTCTTTTCTGACAGGTCTCTTTAGGAGAGACTGGTCTTGAGAGTAATGGAGGTTGCACTAACTTTTGAGGAAGGCAGCAATACAAGAATACAAGGGGCTTCTACACAGATAGCTCTGCAATGAAATTTGCATAAGTGAGCAAAAGCAAGGGGGAAAATCAATTATATGAAAAAACGTGGACTTCAGTGCTTCAGTCTCTGCGCTTTTCCATGTAGAACCATGGCGGGAGGGCAGGGTGGGAGGGTTGGATGTATTTGCATTTAAAATGTTACTGCTTTCTTTTTCAGGTAGAGAAAACATTGGTTTTCATACTCTTTAGAGTATATTTACCTCAAAAGCAAATCATCTGTAATACACGACACATCTTATTACCTCTAACACACATGCACGCAGTTCTTACTCTTACACATCGAAGACCCTGTCATTGATTTTTTTTAACTGAGAGCTCCCATGAGGTCAATGAAAGCTGGGAAAATGTGACCATATGTTTCAGTCTTGCCCTTGGTTGGGTAGTTACTGACACCTTCTTTATCCAACATTAAAGCTTCTTCATTGCATTTTATGTTCAAAAGATATAAGTTATTTTAAAGTAATTGACTGAGATAGTGATCTCTGGAATTAAGATAGGTGTAATTTGCATACACATCTGCTTTGCTATAAATTGCTGGCAAGGAAATGCAGTATCTAAACTTAAGCTGCTTTGATTATCCCCATGTTATATTTAATACGCTTGCAGTGAGGAATACGTGGAAAAGAAAGGAAAGAAGGAAGGGAGGAAGGGAGGAAGGGAGGAAGGGAGGAAGGAAGGAAGGAAGGAAGGAAGGAAGGAAGGAAGGAAGGTTGCTTTGACCTCTAAATAAAAGCAGAATGACACTACCAAAACTTGTACAAAGACTCTTATTTAATTTTTATCTTTTTTTTATTTGATCTTTTGGATGATAACAACAGTGTTATTACAGCTGAGTTTCCAGATGTATAAGGATATTTTTAAGACGTAATTTTTGGTTTTAGCTAGGTGTTGCTGAGACAGAAAGGAGAAAAAGAAGCCCTCACATAGAGAATCACAGTATCATAAAATCACTTAGGTGGGAGAAGACCTTTAAGATTGAGTCCAGCCATTAAGCCAGCACTGTCAAGCCCACCTCTAAACCATGTCCCCAAGTGCCACACCTACACATCTTTTAAATACCTCCAGGGATGGTGACTATTTTTTCACACCTTTGACTTAGCCAAAATATATTGTCTGAACTGCATGGTATGAATCCTTTAAGTGTTGTTTATGTAAGACTCACTCAAAGTGAATTAAACCCAGAACTGAAAAAAATTCAGGCTGGTCCTACTTTTATCAATGCAATTCAATCTGGAATTACCCTGCACCCTGGCCATTCTTAGGATTTTTCTATTGTAAATGAAGTTAAACATAAAACACTAGTTTATAATGCTGGGTAAAACTATCTAAATTGCTATCCAGCATCAAGCAAAATTAGAATACTCCCTTTACTTCCCCACCCTCCTAAAAAAAACCCTATTCTTTTGCAGTAAGTTTTCAGATAGTTTGACTTTTTGTATTCAAAAAAAACCCACCTTCTAATTATTCTATTTTTAGTATCATTAAAGAAAGGTCTGTAACAGGTATCTAGTGCCAACAAATTTAAATCCTTATTAACAGGTGCTGCGAAAAATCTGAGTCTCTGCTTTAAGAATCATAAACTTAGAGAAATAACAGGCAGCTACATAAAACAAGCATGTTGCAAACCAAAAAGAGAAGGAGCACAGTGAGAGGTTAGCAGTGATTGTTTCCTGTAACTGCTGTTTGAAATGCAATATACCTTACTTTGGCAAACCAAAACTAAAAAGGATATGAATGTCAGAGGAAAATAGTAAAAAGGTTGCAGGGAGGTATGAGGAAGACTTAGAAAGAAATGAAAAAGTCCAGAAAGGAAATTAAAGGCTCTGAAGATGCCTCTGAAGAAGGGAGAAAGCCTGAGGAAAATTTGAGACCCAATGTTAAAAACAACCATAGGCTCTGGATAAGCAGAAGCTGAGAGGGCAGAACATCTGGGACCACCATTGTCAGGTTAATTGCACATAATCATCTGTGTTACACTGTGCACCAACCACTTGCCAAGTCTTTCCATTGGCTTAAAACATAGATTATAAACTCTTCAAGAAAGAAACCATTTTTACTGAAGATTTGGTAATTTTGCAGTTGGCACAATGGAACAATGATTTCTAGTTTGGGTCTCCCACAACACAAGGACAGCTATTAAATGCAGAAATTGTACAGCCCTCTGCAGTAATCCTTTACACTGTGTGGTTAATGCAGTGATTTTCCTCATATGGCCTACAGACTCCCAGGAAATTCATATTTCTAGGTCCACAAAAAGTAACTAAAAGCAGCATTCTATTATAAACAGTCTAATAAGTAGTCTATGCCAGAATCTATAGCTCTCCTGGAAAGCACTGGAGCATAAATATATTGGAAAAAAATGATGAAAGCTTGAGGCCTTGTATAATTTTGCAATAATCTGCAAAGGAGAAAGAGAGAGTGCTGGCTTTTCTGGCCAGCACACGGCATGCCCTGTTAGGCAGCTGAGGAGAGAGAAGGTCCTATGAGCCTCTGGTGACCCTGCACCAGGATACTGCCTGCTGCCAGTTTCTCCCAGAGGGTAGCAGAGGGGTATCCCCACAGGTTAGACCATACAGACTGGAGTAAGAACTCTGCCTCGTGTCTTCATAATGTGCATAATCTCTATCTGGGGGTTTTTTGCATGCCTATAATTTGAGACCCTCTACCATTTGACTAATTGTGCATACACTGAAGGTTGTTTCCTTGGCAGAGTGGATGTTCGACTAGGATTTAGGATCAACCGCGGGTTTAAGAAAGGGAAAAAAGAAGAGATGATCGTGCAGCCTATTATATTTGGCTGACTATCTCTTATTTTAAGAAACTGAACCCTTGGGGAGCTGTTGAGCAGCGCAGGTTGGGTTGTTACAGGCTCATTCTTCCTGTCACACGGTGCATTCATAGTGCCCATGTTCCTTTCACAGGCTCAAGCAGAGATACTACACTAGGTAAAAGTCCTACTTATATATCCATTGAAAACATGCTTTTCATTTTTGACCTGACTTTCATTGTTTCTATCTGTTTTATAAATCCCTTCTGCCTAGTACCACGTTTCTATGAGATTTTTCCCCCTGTATATTTTTGATAGTTCTTCATGAATTTTTTTAAACGTTGCTTAATTTTCTTCATTCAGAAGAGGCACAACGTTTTGGTATTTTTTCTTACATTTCAGGGGAAAAAAAACCAAACAGTGGTCATTTTTAAAAGGTCTCATTTTCAAATAGGAAATATCAGATGAGAAAACACAACAGAATCCAGCTGCAAGGATTTCTATATATGGGTAAATAACAGAAGACACTCAAAATAGATATTTTGAAAAATTACATAATAAGGAAGCAGGTATCTAACCTGAAAGGATCCTTGAGAGGCAATATAATCCATTTCTTCTCTATAAACAGAGTCAAACGTGCCTACACTCTTCCTGGCAGATGCTTGTCTTCAACCTTAATGATGCACCACAACTGTGCCCTCAAACCTTTCTAAGCAACCTGTATCCATGAATACATACCCCTTTAATATTAGAAAGGTTTAGGGTTTGGTTTTTTTTTTTATGTTTTACTGTCTTGTCCAAACTTGCCTTGCTACACTGAAAGCCCATTCCTTTTTGTCCTATCCAGAGAGAACAGAATTTAATATTTGGGGAACTTGTTTTTCTCTTTTTCAGAATAAAGAATAAAAACCTTCTATTCCTAATAAGATAAAAATAGGTATCAAGTTCTTATTCCTTCAGAATTTCATTTACCCTCCACAAACATCCAAAGATTAATAATGACTTGTGATTGATTCAGCCAGTTTTTACAATATCCTGGCACAGGTGTTATGATCCAGATAATTTGTTAAACTGCTTTAAGTGTTCTCCCATCCGTCTTTCAACTGGTCTAACCTGAGCTTTCATCCACTTATTGCCTGTCTAAATAGCAGTTTGTCAAGTGATAATCTGAGAAATGGAGCTAAGAAAGATTTAAATATTTCCATATTTTATTTTTCATCTGTCCACAATTTTCCCTCTTCACTGAGTGGAATAGGTTTTTTCCCTGTTGTTGTACTTACATAATATGTATTTTATACTGCATGGCCTTGCTTTGTTTATCTTCATATGTCTTAATTTTTCTGGATTTTTTGTTTTGTTCCTATTTAATTCTTTACAATTCATCCTCCGTAACTTGACCAAATCTCCACATCCTCTCTTATTACATTTGGAATTTGTTTTTAGCTAATCTTTTTCTTATAGCACTTCATATTCTTTCTCTACATTGAAATGATTAATATCTGAAGATTTAATATAGCTTCTCAGAGAACTGCCAACTATTCTTAACTCCTTTTTCCATCTCAGACTTGTCTCCTGTGATTAGCAATACCACTGCAGCCATAAATCTGAAACCACATGCAGAAACCTAACACAACCTTTGCTCATAGCAGGGAATGAATTTCAGAAGTGAGAAATGACTCACAGAACAAATATGAACTCCTTCTATATATATGAACTGGGGAAAGTCTCCTTTCAGATGGTACATGAATTTGACAGGTTTTGAAATGCATAATGATGGGTTAATATTACTGCATTGAATCCCAGCAGTCAATGGTGAAGAAAGCATACTTTCATAAAATGTATTTCTATGGTGCAGGAAGCTGCATGGAGAATTAGAACCCATTTTAAAGCTTCAGAGAGCTTTTCTGAAGGGCAAGAGTCAGCAACTCTGAATGGCAAGAGCTAACTTAATGAAAGGTTCTGTTGTTTGGACATCATATTCACCAGATGTCAGAGTGACATGCTTTAAATAATAAATATTAATATTGTTACTTATCAGATAACAGACAAAGGTATGTCCAGCTTACATATTTCATATAAAAGTTTGGGTGTTCCCATGGAGACAGAAATGAGGCTCACTGAAGTCAGTGCAAAGCCTCAGATTTACCTCAGTGGTCTACCTCTAACATGTATGGCAAGACAATGTGAAGTGAAAAGTTTGACAATAAACATAATCAAACCATGACTGAAGAGTTCTGCAGTCACACAGACTTGTTAACCAAGTAGAGGTACATGGCATTGCTGCTCAGATATAGGGGAATAAATAAAGTCTATCCCATAAGTCAGGTCTGAGAAAAGAATAAATAGGTGGTGATGTAGAAAGATCTATGGACCTGTTTATCCTGTTAGTGTTGAGCCAAGCTATGACTATTGGAGAACATATCATTCGACTGACTTTTATACTGCTGTATAAAGGACTGATTAAATAGGCTTATAAAACATTTAGGAACATAGAAAAAACTACTACAGATTAATGAAAAAGGCTTGACAAAGCTTTGGGAAAGGGAAAAAAGATCTGCAAATATAGAGTGGACTCTATAGCAGACATCCAGGAAGTTACACTTCTCAAGTCACTGACACCCTCAATAGAGGAGACTTAAAAGTCTGTATATGCTGGTGGCTTGAAAAGAAATTAAAATCCAGAAAGGCAAGATGAAATTAGTCAAGAACCTTCATAAAAGCATGGAGACTTGCAGGCTGCATGTTAGCATGTGAATATGCTTTTTCAAAAATTAAATGGTAATATCTTTTCTACTAGAACATTAAAAAGGTGATATTTAGAGCACATCTCATGTTCTGGAGATCATCACAGTTCCAGACAGCAACAGATTTCAAATTCCACAGAATCTCAGAATTATTGAGGTTGGAAAAGATCTCAAATATCACCAAGTCCACCCTTTGACTGAACACCACTTTGTCAATTAAACCATAGCACTGAGTGCCATGTCCAGTCATTTCTTGAGCACTTCCAGGGATGGTGACTCCACCACTTCCCTGGGCCGCCCATTCCAGTGCTTGACAACTATTTCCTTTAATAATCTCTTCCTGATGTCCAACCATCCCCTGGTGCAGCTTGAGGCCATTTCATAGCATGACATCTATTTTCAGATAAAGCAGATTATTCAACTACCCATCCCAAATAAACAAGGAGTTTAGTGCCATTAACAAATAACTTAATGCAACCCAAAAAGTAAATAATAACAAAAGACAACGCTACTCTGAGAGAACAGAAAACACATCGCTCTATGGCTCAGTGGCTCCCATTAGAGTAACTGCCAAAATGTATTATTCTTCTCTTGAAAGACAACGTACTGTAAAGTGCTAAACTGAATCAGACAACTGAGGCACACACAGCTTTCCCTTCTGCAAAAAGTTTCATAAACTGCTATTCCTAGTGGAGCACTAGAGTATTCCAAGATTGAAGTGAGCACAGTGCTATGAAATGGTAAAAAACCAATAGGTATTTCTTGGTATTTTTTTTGATCCACAAATTCTGTCATGAGGTACTCAGAAATAACTGACTCAACATTAAAGATATTGAGAGAGGATTTGAGCTTTAGAGAAGTTCAGGACATGAAGGTACTTCAAGGGTAAACACCAAAAGAGTAATGACAGCCAAAAAAATTCCCTTTTTTTTTTAATGTCACAGAGCTTTTTAGCTTCTTGGAGGAAAGAAACAATTTAAAGCCATTTCTGTGGCACCAGATTGTTGCGGTGTGAGGCTTGCACCCAGCAGCTACAGGGATTTCCCATCCTGCGGCAGGATCAAGGCCAAGCTCCTTTTACTTGCATAAAGTCTGAACTTAGCATCTAACAACATATAACAGCAGTTTCTAAATATATATAAAACATCTACAATTCCACCCAGGCTTTGCTTTAAGCTGTGCTAGAGATAATTCTGAAACAGCGAGATGATGTTTTAGGTTACTTGCTGCCCTTAGAAAAGTTAGAGAGGGAAAAATGTGGCCCAACAGTGCTTGCATGAGAAAAATGGAACAACTGAAATGGTCTTTTCCTTTTCAAGAGCATTATCTATTACCCAGCCTGTCCACGTAAGAGTCATGGTCTACTTTTTACTCTTCTTTTAGACCTATTTCCTCCAAAACAAACACATTTGAATTTAGCTGTTCAAAATGCTTATGTTTAGCCCTCTAAGTTCCAATGCCAAAGCTACCAGATTCATGACCCCAGAGCTTGGTCATATATTACTGGAAATATTTACAGTACAAAGGGTTATGCTGCAAGATTTGGAAAGATGAAATATTCTAACAGGATGGTGATACTTACACAGCCAGTTGTTTGTGAACAAATTAGAAAAAGGCCATACCTCCCGTGGGGATGACTCAAGAGGAGCTCAAGGTACTCCCAGAGCACAAAAAGCTGCAGGTTAGCTCTTCCCAGCTGACATTTGGCAGCAGAGCACATGCACTTTAAGGTATTTGCATTGCAAAGTGAACAACAGGCATATAAATCACCTAAAATCTCAGCTGTTTACCTGACAGTGGAACAAAGAGTAGATGATTAACAGCACTTAGTTATGACTAAGCAAGAAGTGACATGAGATTTACTCCATGTTTTACAGTCAATAGTTCACTTTGGTTTTCATCTCTGCTTTGCTTTGCATTATACTTCGTTAATTGCTTCAGGAAATGGTTAGAGGCTACAGGCTGCCTGGAAATTGGGATGTTTTAAGAGAATGTACTGAAGCGCATTGATCTGAATGATATGGAATCTATTCTTTCCCGACGGTGCACAGCAACTGACCTTACTTGATTGCAGAGGTCTACCACTCTTGCATTAATAGTTTACAGCTGGTGGTTCCAGTTTTCATCTGGTTTATATATATCATAAACCTTTTAATTGAGAAGCAGCTAGCCAATATGCAGGACTCTGTAACATATTGAAATGCCTCTGTAATTTGAAACTGTGGTTAGCTCCTAGGGATGGGTTTCATTCTAGGCGGAAAATTGCTTTCTGCTGGAATATGCTGTTAGAAAAAGCAGCGACATGTAGACTTCTTAATTAAAGAAAAACACACCCAACAACACCTTTAGGCAAGCCGTCATGAATATATGAACATATGCACCTACCAGTAATTTCTATTGAACACAAATTATCCCCCTAAGTATAGTGCTGGCAGCACCTATCTCTGTCTTTTAGCATTTACTGAGGTACACTATATCACAAGTAGCGACTTCACAGAGTATATACAAGATTTTAACTAAAAATTATAAAATCATAGAATGGTTTGGGTTGGAAGGAAGCTTGAAGATAATATATCTCCAACCCAAGCCAAAGGTAGGTGTGCCGCCCACTAGACCAAGTTGTTCAGAGACCAATGCAACCTGGCCTTCAACACTTCCAGGGATGGGGCATCCACAGCTTCTCTGGGCAGCCTGTTCCAGTGTTCACCACCCTCACAGTAAAGAATTTTTTCCTGATAGCTAATCTAATTCTGCCCTGTTCCAGTTTGAAGCCAGTCCCCTTTGCCCTATCACTACAGGCCCTTTTAAAAAGCCCCTCTCCATCTCTCCTGTAAGCCCCCTTTAGGTGCTGGAAAGCTGCAATAAAGTCTCCCCAGAGCCTTTTCTTCTCTAGACAGATCAACCCCAACTCATTCAGCCTGTCTCCATAGGAGAGGTTCTCTAACCCTCTTTTCACCTTTGTGGTTCTCCTCTGCACTCATTCCAACAGGTCCACACCCTAATTATGCTTGGAACCCCAGAGCTGGATGCAGCACTCCAGGTGGGGTCTCACCAGAGCAATGTAGAGGAGGAGAATCCCTTCCCTCACCCTGCTGGTCACGCTGCTTTTGACGCAGCCCAGGATACAACTGGTTTCTGGGCTGCAAGTGCACAGTGTGGAGACATGCCCAGCTTCTTGTCAACCAATACCCCCAAGTCTTTCTCCTCAGAGCTGCTCTTAATCCATTCACCCAGCCTGTACTTGTGCTTGCCCCAGCAAGGTGCAAGACCTTGCACTTGGCCTTGTTGTTCTTCATGAGGTTTGCACGGACCCACATCTCAAACCTGACAAGGTCCCTCTGGATGTCCCCCTTTCCCTCCAGCCTGTCAACCATGCCACACAGGCGGGTGCAGTTGGCAAACTTGCTGGGGGTCCACTTAATTCCATTGTTCATGCTGTCAATGCAGTTACAATTTGTTTTTCCTTTGTTCCTTAGCCAATGGTCTCAGATCCCCCCACAACTCAGTGCTTGACAAAACACCCCTATGCATTCTTTGCAATCAGACATGAAACAGAGACACAAACTAAATTGTCCTTTAGCATTGCAGTTTTGCCTGAAACATATATATTTAATGATTTGGTGGGGTTTCATCTGTCATATCAATTATTTCTGTGCCACTACATCTAAAACACATTTTCAGATGATCCAATAAATTAAGTAGCAAAAGTTCTGTTAGTTATTTGATGCAACCATTGTCCAGAGAAGAGGGCAATTTTTGTCCTTGCCATTTCAATTACTTGAAATAGATATGGAAAATTTGAGATTTTAGCTTCTCATTTTGTTTCTGAAGTAGCAAAGTATCAGCCACCATTAACTGTGTGCAACGTACCTGAATACAAATGAGAAAGGAAATTTCAAGTAAACCTTATCTATATCAGTGCTATCAGAGAGTGCAGTAGTTCAATACCCATATGGACAAGAATAGCCAGAACAGAGGTTACCACTGCTTTTCAACAGGGTAAAGTCCACATAGTTTAATCTTCAAAAAAAAAAAATTCTACTCAAGTTGTAGTGGCAACTTGTAACCAATTTGTAGTTAATAGAGATCAATGCACATTTATCTACTTCAGTTCTCCATAGATGAAAATTGATGAGAGAACAGTCATTATTAAAGCAGACGTTATGCTGAAGAAAAATGGATTAAGACTGCAATTTTCAAAGAAGGGCTTTCTGTTTACTTCAGAAAACTTGTGCCTGCAAATGTCCATGAGGCTGTGATGTTTTGCACACAAGTTTGACAAGTTTAAATTGGGATGGGCAGGGAAAATTGAGCCATGAACTGTTTTTCTCTTCATAAGAAACAGTTATGAGAATTTCAGCATGCCCTGCTAGAAATACGGCTGTCAATACACAGCCAAAGCCATGCCATGTCCTCTGGCAGGAGGACAAGTGGTGCCTGCAGTCCTGCTGGGGGAGGCAGAGCAGCCCCAAATCTGAGCCTGATGGACAAGGGATGCACAGAGTCTTCTCCCACCCTCCCTCCTCCACTTTTAGTTATTAAAGCTTCAATTTGCTAGGACATCAGCCTGCAGTTTCTCCATAAGTTGCTCTCCCCTCTCTGCAGCTTGTCCAGAATGGATTAGAACAGAACCAGGGAGTAACAGCTTTGAAGGGCTGCAGCTGGCAGCTGAGCAGAACCACAACTGAGCCTCCCCTCTGCTCAGCTGGATCCATGAGCCCTGTGTCCCTGGGTGGAAAATGTTCATTGCCAGAGTAATCCGAGGGTCTGAGAAACCACAGTTTTCCCCAGGCACAGGAGTCTACTACAAGTAAATTAGTTTTCTAATAGCAACCTTTTCCTCAAGTTTCAAAAATAAATTTCTCGGTCAAAAACACAAGAGTTTTGCTCTTCTCATAGATATTTTGAGAGCTTGCAGGTAAGCCTGGAAAAGGTTACAAATTCACATTTTTCAGTTCCAATACCTGTGACTTGATATGATTTTGTATGTGAGTTTAAACAACGTTTTGTATTTTTAAGGGAACCTTAAAGATGCCTGAACATGCACTCTCCTGGCTAACAAAATCTGTTTGTTGCTATTTTGCATACCTTTTTTCTGATGCTGTGGCACAAACCAGTTGCTTGCTTTGGGAATTAGACACTTACAAAATTTCCTAGTGAGTCTGTGCTGATCAAAAACCCGAAATAAACCAAAACTCCAGAAGCTTACACAGATTTATTCTCACTTCTTACTAACCTTGACAAGAATTCCTTTTTCTGTAGTGAACCCTGCATACCACCATATTTTGAAGATCAAAATCTACTTTATGGCGATAGTGCTGCTTTACTGTTCCATTCCCTGTAAGACTGACTCTAGAGCAATGGAGGCTCTTCTTCACCCACTGGAAATGGCATTATGTTGGCATGGATGACATTAAGCCTTATCAATAAAACAGTTTTAATATATACAAAGAAATACTCGCAGCCCTTGCTTTCATGACTCTTACCCTGAAACTATGGACCTATGACCATGAGAAAGGGGAAATGTGCTGTTCCATATTCCTCTTTCTCATGGATGTAATTCATAACATAGTTAAAAGACATCTAAAACTGACCATAACTTCTACAACAAAACATTGCATGCTGGAGAGGAAATGGTCTCACACTCAGAAGTGTTCTTCATCTACCTGAAAATTTTATTCACTTCAGGGTGGGGTCCCAGTATATCTCAAACAAAACCTTTTTTCAGAAACAACTCAGCTTCACAAACCAATTCCGCACGAGCAGCATCAAAGGGTTTGTCATGTCTTTGTGATTTACATAAGATTGTCATTTCACAAAGGGGAAGATAGGTATTCCTGACTCCAGCTAACCCAGAGATCCCTCTGAGTTAATCCAGAGTCATACACACCCTCCATCACTGAAGTTTTCACAGGCTACATCCTTTCTCTGTGCCTTTAGTGTTCTTCTGCGGATGTAAGTGTGGGCTCTACTTGGCACCACAATCCAGACCTTATTTAATGATTCTTTTGTATTGGGAAAGTCAGAAAAAAATCCACTTCAGTCCTCTC
Organism: Melanocharis versteri; assembly: GCA_013397845.1. NCBI lineage: Eukaryota > Metazoa > Chordata > Aves > Passeriformes > Melanocharitidae > Melanocharis > Melanocharis versteri. Next base: position 285,743 of record VZTG01010075.1, on the reverse strand, counting down.
CAGGTGCATCTCCAGGGCAAGAGAAAGTAGAAAATACACAGGGAAAAAAACCACGAAATTCATCTCTATTAGGCAAAACTAAATCCAAATCTGTATACACACAGGAAAGGAAACTGCTCTGTAAGAATTTACCACTTTTTTTATATATTAGCTCTCCAGAGATAAACTGCCCTTTAAGACATGAATTCTGGGTATCATGGGTAACAATGAGAGAATGAAATTCCAATTACTCGCCTTGGGCACTATGAGAAAATCTCAGAAAATAAACACACCATTTCTACTGTTCCTAGCAGCCCTACTTATACACAAGGGGCAGAGAGAACTTGTGATAGAGGGATCTCCTTCAAGGTCATGTCACCATAATGCTTTGCATTTTTGTTTTCCTTTATCTTGAAGCTATTCCACTTCCAGTCACTGCAAAACAGGGCATGTTGCTACTTAAAAACAACAAGTAACCTAATACAGCTTTATTACCAGGCTCTGGGAACCTGGGAAAGAGATAAACAATGACTCGAGAAATAAAAAGCTTTTACCAACTTAATGTTGCAAGTGAGTGTATGAACAGAGGCCAACGGGAGTCTCTGATGGAAAGCAACCAACTTTGAACTTTGGTCCAAGGCAGTGGTCACAAGAGACTTTCACGGGGCCTGCAGCATGTTGAAAAACAAATTAAAAAGAGGACATTACATAGAAGAGAAGCATACAGGAAATATATTTGCCTGTTTGATAGAAATGCAATAATGGAGAATAAAAGGAGTTCAGTCCCTCAAGATGTAAAGAGAGGACATCATAAAAACTTCCAAAAAAAATGTTGAACAGTAGAAAAACTTACCAGGAAAGAATGTTCATGCTTAACTAGGCTAGATGTTACTTTATGTTTTTAGCCAACCTTCGCCTTATGTCACACATTAACACCCTCACCTGGGAAGAATATATGTTTGCCTATTTACAGTCATTTCATGGATCAGCTGCAGAACACCTCCCACTGCCAAAAGGGTCACCAGGGGTCCCCTCTGGCTGGAGAGCCACTGGTGCCTGGGTCACTCCACCCAGCACCACTGGTGACACTGGGAGATAAAGGCCACCCCCTCTTTCCATTACTCCTCCTCCATCCAGGCAGCACAGCCACTCAAGGAAGTGTGCTAGGAAATGGGTTACAGAAATAATCTGGACTGGATTCATTCTCTCAGATGAGGTAGGAGAAGCAATGGTGTCATGAACTTAACTTCCAATTGTCTGTTGAAAACCTTTTTTTACCTATTTTTTCCCCAGTAGAGCTGTAACAAATGCATAAGCAGACTAGAGTTTGAAAACTAACTTTGCGGATATTATGCTTTTTATGTAGCTTTGCACATACCTGCTGGGAATTCTGCTGTGGCTATTCTGAACTGAGTCCACACCAGAAAGGACTATAAAGGAGTGTCTGAAGGAATAAGCTATGAAGAACAAGCTAGAGAGATATGTGGAGAAGTCTTCTCATCTTTAAATACAAAAGATACAACTGCATTGCATTATCTTGCAGTTAGCAACACTTGCTGAATAATTATATTTTACTGTACCTCATTCTTTTAATATAACTTTTCTAGAGAAATGAGGAGAATGTGTGATTGTAGGCAACTGACCTAATCTGCTCTGGTATATTCCATTAAGTAGTATAATTTATAATCACCATTTATTATTAACCAGATTAGTTTCTGGACAGTAAGAGCAGAACTCATCTATTTTTATTCTCCATGGCAGAGGATGAAGCATAGAGGAGTGGCAAGTGTTAGAGCAGCATCTCTGAAGGACCCACCCCCATCTGCACTGCGCCAGGGAAGCTCCAGTGCTGCCTTGCAGAGTCTGCAGTCCAACACCACAACCCTTCCAAAACATTTCTGGCATTTTACCTGTAAACACAATATGTTCTTGAACAGTAGAGAGCAGGGAAAGGGACAAGGAAGAGATTTCTGCCTGGCATGAGAAGAAGTTGCCCTAAGGACCACCATGCCAGACCCAGTCGAAAGAGGACGCCTCCAGAACTGACAGAAATAATTTACAGCTCTCATTCTCTTCTTTCCTTCCCTCATAAATAAGATAACAGGCACATCAGTTCTGGGACACTCCCAGCCCACTTGAAAACTGCTGGCATTTCATAGCTAAAGACAGGAATCACATGATGAAATGGGTCATTAAATAAAGCAGATGCTTTTATTGGAGCACATTAACTTCTGTGTTATTCTGGAAAAAATGCTTATGCTTGGGCTGAGTGCATGCTCCATTCCTCCAAACCAGCCACTGAGCTTAAACCATTTGTCAAGCATTAAGGGAGTCAGATACACGGTATCAGAGGTCACTGACTGCCTCATACATTCATTTGCTATAATTTTCTCTTTTTTGAGCAACCAAGTCACTTTTTTACAGTAACCTGCACTTGGTACCTAGCTCCTTTCTCTATAATGTCATATAGCATGTATGGCATCTGTCAGCATTTGTAGCTGCTCCCAGGGTAATCTGGAAAGTGACCCTCAAGGGATAATGGTCCTGGTCAATGAACAGCTTAGGTTTGGGGACTTTGGGTTTTAGTTTTAAAGTAAACATACTGTACTTGTATCTGTCATCCCAGCTGATTTTTCCAACACACAGAGAAACACCCTGTGGGATTCACAGAGCGGGTGGTGCAGAGAGGGGTCTGGGTAACAGGACTGGTGCTTTTGTTTTCCAGAAAAGACACAGAAAACATCTTAAGACAGACAAGAGATTGCAACAGAGAAAGTATAAAGGGAGATAAAGGCATGCTCACATGTTTACACAGCATGCTCAGTGGTAAAATCAGATCCTTTTAGTTTCTAATCAGATGGATGCTTGGAGCTCACCTCTTTCTTTCTGCTTGAGGAAACCCTGCTAATGCTCTGGTGAATATTCTTCCATTTAATATGTGCTTTCAGTTTCTGGAAATACAACCTTTAGCATTTCAACTGCTCATATCAAAAGTCATTTTGATGCCAGTTCAGTATTGCTCAGCATTGTTTCATTGGAAGGGTTGTTTCTCCCCAACACCAAAATAAATTTTTCATACCAGAAGAAAAAAAAATAATGCAACAAAGGTAGAAAAAGAGTAACTCCACAGCATGGCTGTGCAGTCGGATTCTTCAGACTAACCTTATTAAAAGGATTTTGTATTGGGATGTCCACCCTCTTCTTTTTCAGGGTTTTTAGAATGTGCCTCTAGATTTTGGCATTGCAATGGGACAGACATCCATTGCACCGCAGGAGGAAGTCACAGATGTGCCACAGTCCATTGAAGAGACTTAAAAATAAAGGTGCAGCAGCTTCATACGCTACAGCGTTGCCCTACAGCCTAGGGGACCCTCATCAGGTGTTGTCAGGGCCACGTGCACATCTCATTCTCCCAAGACATGGACACTACAGAGACAAGTTGGAAAAGCCACTGCCAGGTGAGAACATAACTCCCCCCATCACCCTCCCCCCAGCACCAGGGAGGTGTGAGTAGTGAGGGAAAGCTTTCTTTGTGAAAGGGAGGAAGATCAGCACAGAAAAATAACTGCAGAAGCCAGAAGTCTGGCTTCTTTTAAGCATCAGTAAGCCAGGAACAGATCTCCCTCCCCATTACAGTAATTAGGTTTTCACTCCACCTGCCAGACCCATTTCCTCACTGCAGCATTGCCTCTCGCAGCTGCCCAGGCAGAGGACAGGGCGGAATGCCTTGTGCCACCCGTGCTGTGAACATATCTCAGCATTTTCCACCAACGCCTCTGTCTTCTCTTGCAATAACCTCAGCATAAAACACGCTGCTTGAGGCTGTCCAAGCCATCAAGTGTGGAGCTGCCGAGCTGCCTCTCGGTGACACAGGCAATCCAGTCCTATAGGACAGAGAAGTAGCTGGGGATAGGGCAGGATGGAAAGCAGCTGGCCAGCTAAGGAGCAGCCTTGGAGAACTTCATCTGGTCTCAGCACAGGGACAGAGGATGAGGGAGTTGCAGGAAAAGCAAGGGGTGCCAGGGCTGCCTCTCTCACTCACAGCCCAGGGGTCAATGCAGCAGCTCTCCAGGCTCTGCCAGGAACAGAGTTTGGAAACAAGGTCGTTCTCATATCCCTGATTTTCTAGGCACATGCTTCCTTTACCTATGCATAAAACTACACTTCTTGACCTTTTTTGGCCCCTTTTATTTTGTCTCCAGTAAGTTAATAAATCACACTCAGTGGGGTACAGGAAGGGTGGAGGAACTGCATGCTCCTCTTCACCCAGGCTGAGCAGCATTAGGTTAGACAAGTCTGCTTCTCCTGTGTCACTCCTCAGCTGAGGTGGAAGTAACTAAAAACTGTGGGTTGGTACATTTTAAACCCTTCTAACAGAGCGACAGAGTTCCCGTGCTTAAACCCTTCCAGAGCAAAAGAAATTATACCTTAACCCTCTCAGTTAAATACCTATTTCTCCCCAATATCAAAAACTTTAGTGACTAACCAGAACCTTAAGCTTACTCCAACAAGGAGATTTAGTAACTGCTACTTTGGACTATTGAAATGTAAATTAAAATCTCTTAGGGCAGTGCTCTAGCAATTTAATTTCAGGCTGTGCAGAGCTGTGGAGGAATGTCAGGAAGAAATCTCCCTCCCCTTGTAGAAAGAAAGCAGATTAAAATATGGAAGCTGGTTTGCAGTCTATTGTGCTGTCAGTCACCACATGCTACCTGTGCCAAATAAAGGAATCAGGCAGTCAGCAGTAAGTCTCAAAAACATCAATGAACTTTACTTGCAGTCTTCACACTTTGGACTGGGTACCAAAAACACTCAATTGCCTGAGTCCTCAGAGATGGAACTGAAGAGAACCAGTTGCTTTACCCCTGTGAGACACCAACCATCTGCCCTAGAGTAAAATCGGTAAGGCTTACTGCAGAAAGGTTATGTGAGTGGGAAGAGAAAGTATTTTGTCTAGAGCTGCTGAAATTGTCTGATCCAGGGGCTTGGACTCACTTTATTTTAAGTCTCTCTTCATTGCTTTTTGGGTCCCAAAGGCCCAAAAAAGAATGTGAGCTCCAGAATCAGCAGTGCAAGTTATTGCTTTACATAGTGCAAAGACCGCACCCATGCAAGGCGAGACTCAGTCCTTACCTGTAACAATAACCTGGCAGTCCTTCTGCAGCACAGGGTATGTGGTTCTTGAAGACAGCAGGGCTCAGCCTGTGCCCTGCAGCATGCTGGCCAGGTGGCTTCTCCTGCCACAGCTGGGAGAAATTTTGGAGAGTCTTGAAAGCAAGATCATTAGATTTGCATTTCACCATTGCCACCTTCAACAGCAAAAATAAGTCTGTTATCACAATAACTTTGCCTTACTGCGGTGCAAATTGAATATGCTGGAAGTACAGGGCAAAACAAATAATCTGATTTATCACAACAGACACCAGTCCCCATTTATAAAAACTTGAATTTGTGCTGTACAGTTGTTCTACAAAAAGCCTCGGTAAGTCATTCGCTATCCAGTAGTTACATTGAGTTATCACACAAGCAGCCATTACTCACAGTGACAGTCTCAGCACAGCAAGCCCCTGTCGAGAGCACACGGGTTTCTGCCTACATGAAACAGATGAAGCTAATGGATATCCGCCTGGCTGAGCCCAGCGCCCGCACACAGCCACGAGCCTGACCATACACAGGGGGACAAATCCACCAGAAGTGCATCTTGCCAACAGCAGTTACTCTCTGCATCAGAAAACTGACATTTTGCTGCTTTTCTTTAGACAAGCCTGGGTTTTGTTGATTTGAGGGGGG